>PVJO010008038.1:0-77704 GCA_004026905.1 Hystrix cristata | reverse complement strand
TGTTGCTCAGCGCATCTCCCTTGCTTGGTGCTTTCTATACAGGAGCTCATGTCAGCAGCTCAGCAACCTGATGAGGTCATTATTTTATATCTTCATTTTCTAGATGAGGAAACTGGGCTCAAGGGTAAGGAACTTACCCAGAGTCACAAAGCTAGTAAGTTTATAGGGTAGAATTCAAACCTTGGAGCTTCTGATACCAGAGTCAACTGCTTATATTGCCTAGTATGTGGCCAGAGCCTGCCTTGAATAATATGATTGACAAGGTCAGGCAAGTTCATGCTCAAGGTTCTAAGTGGTCAGGTGTTTTCCACCTGCCAGTAGGTCCCCATGGAATCCCCCAGATGTGCTGGCGGGGGAGGGTTTGGAAAGGTCGGGGAGGGTGCTGAAAGGGGTGTTCTTGAGAAAGGCCTAGGATTGGAATATTATTCTGCCTTCTTGGGACAAGAGGCCACCCTCTGCCTTGCCCACTGGGTGAGTCATGCCCTGCCCCCACATTATGTATTCATCACATTGAAACTTGGCAATCATTTAAATTAATGATGTCGAGAGTCTCTAAATGAATCTCACTATTAACACTCAGGCATTTCAGGGAACGATCCATTGACTGGGAGTTACTGCTAAAGAAAAGCCATTTTACAGAAAATCTGGTTCCATTACCCACATAAATGAAAATGGGAAAGAAAAGAGAGTTAGATATTCTGCCTTCTTCCTTTTACAATGACTGAGTGATTCTAAATAATGTGCAATACAAAATCACAGCTGGTTTTTCTTTTAATGCTGAAGTATGGGAATTTTTTTTTTTAATTTTTACTGGTCCTGGGGGCTGGAAGTATGAAATTTTGCTAAATAGGATGCGCCCACCAAGAGCATTTTATTAGCTCTACTATCTGACAGAGCTTTCAATTTTTAAAACAGTTGCTTTAAAAAGCCTCTGGGGGAATGCACAGCAATCTCAGTTAATCCCATAATAATAAAAACCAGCTACTAAAGTGCTGCTGTAACAATAATGACCAACACATGGGCTCAAAGATGGATTACGAGGAAGATTTCCTGCCAAAGCGTGTTAGGGACTCACCTCAACTCTCTCCTTCCTTAGCAAGCAGAACCAAGTTCATCCTTCTTGTCGGACATTGCTGAGCTTGCCTGTGGGCAGAGATGGATGAAGTAAGCTCTCAGCATCCTTTCCATCCTGGGAGTCTGAAAATATCCCTGGTGACCTGTCCCAGTGGGAACTGCCTTTTGCATTCTGGGCTGACTGAGTGAAAATTCAGCTTGCTTGATAAACATTCACTGCACAGCCACCATTTGCAAAGCCCTGTGAGGTTTGGGGCAGAGAAAGGATGCGATGTTGAACCTACACACTGAACTGACATCTTACGGGATATAGGGGTTCTCTTAGGAGCCTAAGACCACATAAAATAGGCAGTGTGGTAGAAACTGCAGCCGAGTGCAGAGGGAGATTGGAAGAGAAATAATGACGGCTTGGGGATGAATAAAGCCAACTAGAGGAGGTGGCAGTTGTCTAAGTGAACACAATGGCTCCAACCAGTAAACCATACCAGGAGAAAAAGGAGTGAAGAGAGATTTATTACTTGCAGCAAGTAAGCAGAGATGAGGATGAATCCCAAAGTAGTGTCTCTCCCCAAACAAAGAAAGCAAGGAAATTTCATTGGAAACATTCATGCATATTCATATTGGAAAGAAGTAGGCACAGTCTTGAACATATTTAGTTGGAGATCATGCTTCTTCATACATGTTCAAGAATAGTGGACAGGGAAGATCTCCTGGGTGGAGAATTTAGCATTATAATGAACAAAGTTCACTGTAGTTTACCAGGAAGAATGAGTCTCAGTGAAAGCAATTTGGAGGTTTCTTGTTGCACCCCAAGGTCTTATCTGAAAGAAAAGAACAACTTAACTTGAAAGTGAATTGATAGTAATTTGAAGGGACAAGGGCACACTCCCCAGCTCTTATCCAAGCACAGCTAATTGTTCTTCAAACTCTCAAAGACACAGGGGTAGGAAAAAATTTATGAACAGAACCCAGACTGCACGGGAAATAATACAAAGAATCAGTGCTTGGGACCACATGCTATTAAAAGGCTTCTGCACAGCAAAAGAAATCAACAATAGAGCGAGACGAAAACCCACAGACGGGAAAAATTTTTTGTCAGCTGTCTCTCAGACAAAGGTCTAACATCTAGAATATATAAAGAACTCAAAAAAATCAAACCCCCCAAATTTAAAGGCCCAGTCCAAAAATAAGCCTCTGAAATGAATAAACATTTCTCTGATGAAGAAATAAAAATGACAAATAAATATATGAAGAAATGCTCAACATCACTGGTCATTCAAGAGATGCAAATCAAAACAATGCTAAGATGCCATCTTACTCCAGAAAGAGCAGCTATTATCAAGAAATCAACCAACAACAAGTGCTGGTCGGGCTGAGGGGAAAAAGGTACCCTCCTCTACTGTTGGTGGGAATGTAGACAGGTCCAAGCACTGTGGAAATTAGTACGGGGACTCCTCAAAAAACTACAACTAGAGGTTCCATTTGACTCCACTATTCCTCTGCTTGGTATCTTCCCAGAAGAATTAAAATCATCATACCACAGCAATATATGCACAACCATGTTCATAGCAACACCATTTGTAATAGCTAAGTCTTGGAAACAACCCAAATGCCCAACAATTAAGGAATGGCTAAAGAAGATGTGATTTTTCTACACAATGCAGTACTACTGTGCCATAAAAAAGGATAAACTAGAGACATTTGTAAGCAAATGGATACACCTTGAGAACATACTCTTAAGTAAAATAAATCAGATCCTTATGAGTACACATCAAATTGTTTCTCTGATATGAGAAACCATAAGGATGAAGAGGTCTAATAGATATTATGTTAAAGAAAGATAATATGCAAAAGAGAGGAGAACTAAAAAGGGAGAAGGGGGAAAAGAAGGAAGGAAAAAGGGAAATAAAGGGAGGGGAAAGGGAAAAAATGGAAAATGTAAATAAACCTGTTGTAAATAGGGAAGGGTGGGGGAGTGGAAGGGAAGGATGGGGAAGGGAGGGAACCAAGATACATCATGTACAGGTACAAAATAACCATGACAAGTGTGATCTTTGTGTATACAATGTACCAATACATGTTCTTGGTATAAAAAGAAAAAAAAAATACCTGCCTAGCAGCTGACAATGGGGATCACAAATAAGGCTTTGATGAATAGAGAAGAGGGGAAGGATCCAGGCTGAGGAAAAGTATCTGGGAGACCTGGGCATGGTGTGCAGGTTTGTTTTAGGCTCCTCCTGGTAGCACCTGTAGGGCCAGGAGAGATGTGGAAGAAACACGAGTCCAGAAGAATACAGGAAGAAGAGTCAAATACAGACAGCCTTGAAACCACACTCTTGAGTGTGGTTTGATCTTCATCCTTAGATCACGCTGAAGGCGCAAAAGAAGGCAGGAGCTAACCATTAGGAAAGTCAGTACAACAATGGTGCGAAATGAAGAAAAAATTTTTAGGTGTGTACAATTTTTCTATAAGGTCAAAGGAGTCTTGCCTTATCAATCCAAGCCAGAGAGAGAGTTTCACTGTTGTTAAGTAGGTTCCAAACACCATGTGGTGATTTGTGTTTTTTAGTAGTCTGGGAATCAAGGCATTCACTGCACTTTTCCAAGAAAGGTTTAGTCCTGAGTGATCATATAATAGTATTGAAAACGGGCCTTGACTCTAGGTCCAGAACTTCGAAATGCAGCGCCTTTTCAGAGTTTGGCTTTGCCCTGATTTCTCATTTTAGAATCTACCAACTTCATCAGGGCTTTGGGTATTATTAGAAAGGGTTAGCCTGTAACCATCTTTGGATTTGGAAAATGTAGTTAGGCCTGTGATGGTTGCTTCTATACTGGATGTGTACGGATTTTTTTTCCTTGATTTTATTCCCTAAAAAAATAGCATAACAACTATTCAGACAGCAATGCCATTGTATGCAGTACTAGAGATAATTTAAATTATACAGGAGTATGTGTGCAGGTTATATGCAAATGCTGTGCCATTTTATATGAAGGACTTGAGCATCCAAGGATCTGGATATCTTTTGGGGTTCTTGTAACCAGTCCCCAGTGGATACCGAGGAATGACTGTACTAGAAATTATTTATATGAAATTCAAATGTAACCAGGTATCCTGCATTTGGTCTGGTAGTCCCACAGGGAGGGTTGCCACAAGGCCTAGAGAAGATCAAATCACAAAGATCAGCCAGAACAAGGACGCCTGGGAGCTGGGCCTTGGGCCAGAGACCGAGTGTTACAGGGAGGATCAGGAGGGGGAAGCTGGTGCTGATGTTGGGGGTGAGTACTGGGGCAGCTGAAGTCGCCTATGTCTGAGAAGAAAGAAGAGTGAGTTTCTGGGGGCAATACGAGAGTCTGTAGTGTACTGCTCAGATATGAGCATGTTATTGGATGGGGTCCATATTCCCGTAAAGAGAATACGGGAATCTCCACTTGGTCTGGGGACATTCTTGACATCATACAGAAAAGCATGTTAGTGAGAGGCGTAGGCTGTATTTAGAAAGTAAGAGAAAATGGGAAAGGACGTCAGCTTGAAGAATGGATGGAGAGCTCCGATAGAGCTAATTAGACTGGCCAGGAACGAGACAAGCTTTCTCAGAGCAGCTGAGCTTGACCGTGGGACGGCTGATCATTATCTCAATTCAGGTTCTGCAAGAAGGCGCAAGGAGCGATTCAGCCTCCAGGAGAGATTGTTTCTGCGTGGAACAGTCTCAGTTTTGTGGTAATCCAGTTCCCCTCTGCTGGAATCCAAGGGGAACGTGAATTTGGGGGAACAACTAAAGACTTCTGGGTGCTCCTCGGTGGTTGAATGTCCCTGTACCTCTCTTGGTGTCCTCAGTCTGGAAGGGGGATGAGATAGATTATGTAAATGTAATGCTAATTAACCTTCTATTGCCAGCTTTTAGACAGACACTCAGTAAATGATTAACGTGCCCATATACAGAGTGAAGATGTGCCCCAAAGTTTTAGGGTAATAAAGGAGAAATACTAAATGAAGGCCAAGCTTTGTCCTGCTTTTAATCACTCATTTAGTTACCTTAACTTTAGTTATCATTGTAGGCAGAAGGTGGGTAGAAACAGCTGGATAGACAAGGGAAGGCCCGCCTTGGAGCCCACTTTCTGGGCTAAATCCACCTTCTGAGTGAAACCTTAACCCAGGACCAAAATATCCTGGTCTAAATACAAAAGGAAAAAGTAACGAATCCAACTTATACGTGGTACGTCTCTGGACCCATGCCCAGTGATTTCAGCAACACTAGGCCGACCCCATCCCTAACCACTGTGTCTTTAACTACACTGCTTTGACACACGCCTCTGTGGGCTTTGGGCATCATGGCAGTTCCTCTAAGGGCCGTAAAGTGTCAAAAATTCCACCACCCAATGGAGGCGCGAGTCAAGCTGCTCAATAGGACTGAGGCCAATAGGTCAGTAGGTTGGCCTAAGGAGCAAATCCTGAGGCCCACCCTTCACTCGGGCCGCAAACGCAAATGCTTAACACCCTCAGCACCAAGCCTCCTCGCTGGTCCTCTCACACCCACTGGGTGGAGTGTACTTTCACTTTCTGCTTTCTGCTCCTTTTGAGAGTCCTGCTCAGCTCTGTTCAGGACACCAAGAACCCGAGCAAGACCCCGAGCAAGACCCCCCAGTCCAGTAACACACTGGGCATTTGTAGGCTCAGGAGAGTCATTGGGGGTTTTTGTCGTTGTTGTTGTTTCTTGTTTTTGTTTTATTTTTAGAGAAAGCAGGTTCAAATCTCTGACTGCTTCAGAAGAAATGACAAATCATACTTTCAATAACTAGAAGTTTAAGGGCCTAGAAGTTTGTCCTCTGTCCCTGTGGTGGTCTCTGTCTCAAACATGCCTCCATCATTTCCAAGAGCAATGGTTTGTCTCATTGATTTTCATATGGATTGAGTTCTATTTCATTTCCTTTGATTGCATTTTATTATTATTATTACATTACCCTGCTTTGTAGTCTACTTCCTTTGTCAATACACACAAATGACAGGCTGAAGTATACTGCCTCTGAACTCAGTCTGAACACTTGCTTGGCGTTGAAGAGAAAAAAATTCCTTATCCACATTTCTGATGACCGTGTTGGTGCAGGGTTGGGTGTGTGAGGGTTTGGGTGGATGTAGAACACCGTCAAAATGAGCTTCTCAACTCACCTACTACCATCGCCCCTGAACTAACTTATTCAACAAATACGTACCAAGCATCTACCCTGGGGGTTGCCCTATCAGATCCTCAGAGAGTACAGAAGAGAGACAGGCAAGCTCCCTGCCTCCAAAGCCATCCTATTTGAATAGGTAATAAGAAAGGGCAGGGCTGAATGGAGGGCAGGGAGCTGAGGCGCAGCAGGGCACAGCCCTCTGCCGTGAGGCTTGGGAGGAAAGGCAGGCAGAGCAGTAAGTCCAAGGCTGCAGGTTGGTGATGGTGGGTGAGGTGTGTCTGAGGACTCAGAAGAAGTTCAAGTTGGCAAGCGCAGACTGTCCGGGGAGAGGAGGTTGGGAGGAGGTTGGGAGGAGGCCGAGAGTACCTCTCCCTAGACCTTGTTACTAAAATCAGTAATTTACAACTTGACTCAGGCCAAGTTTCTTAAACTCTCCAGCTTCCTCTTCCTCCCTAAATAATGAGATTAGGATACTAGACCTGGCAGACAAGTTTGATGGAGCAATGATAGAAGAGCATGCTCTGCAAGCAATATCTTACTTACTACAGACAATCAGTATAGCCTAAGGGATTCAGTAATTGCAGGTTCTGTAAGACACACATCTCACTGTATGTCATAGAAAATACCCACAGCACACGCCAAGCCCAGACCTGATCCTTGGTAAGTGGGAGCTGAGCTGATGTGAAGGAGCAATCACCCCTGTCAGTTGCCGTGGACTGCAGAAGACAGCAAGGACTGCGAGGGGGTTCTCTAAAGAAATTGGGGTTCAGTGTGTCTAGGACCACCTGACAGTCTGGTCTTAGAATAGTAATTGATCAAGCCACATTCTGACTTCATAATGAGTCTGTAATTCAGATGAACCAAAGTTCCTAAATGGATTCGTTCTAACTCAATTTATTTCACTTCAGTACGTTTTAAACTCAGTTTGATAAATACAACTTCACTACATGGCAAGGAAATTGTCTACAAATCTTATTGCCTGTAGAAGATTTTCATCCCTGAAGGCACTACAAGAAAAAAAAAAGCCACGAGTTCAGGATACTCATAAATATTGGAGACAGTTTATCATTACATTGACCGAAAGAGAGCCCCAGTGAGCATTATCTATGTAATCTCATTAACAATTTGTTTGCATTTTTCTTCATTTGTTTAAACCACATGTAACTTATATATGCTCTAAAGAAAAGTCCTGGAAACTGTCGAAAGCTATTTAAAGATATTTAAAATGAAGCATAATTTAAAATGCTCAGGAGGTACAAACTTCATTTGGAGGAAAACCAAGCAATAAGCAGAAATACCTTCTTATCTCAACTTGTGTTGTAGAATTCCCTCTAAATACTTTCTGGCCTCAGTGAGTAAAACATTTTGAGTCTTTTTTAATCTTTCTTTGCTACCAGGATCTTGGTTTGTTGGACAACATTTACCATTGAACACAGTCATGAAATCGTAGAATCATGAGAAGTCAGACTGAGAAGTATGAGAGAGATAATCTCATCATTTACGCCCTTGTCAAAGACAAACTGGAGCACTAGAGAGGTGAACTGACTTGCCTCATCTTTCCTTTAATCAAATACCTGCCAGGAACCATTCTGAGGGCTTTCCAAAGCCCACATTCTCTGGCCTTGGAAACCTCCACTTTCTGTAGCTCACCCAGGCTGGGGAGAAGGAAGCTGAAACAGGAGTCGTTTCCTAGCGATGTGGTCTGCCCTTGAAGCTTGCAAAATGTCTTCAAGTATCTGTTTAAGAAAAAGAGGCTCTAGCTAAGTGTGGCGGCACAGAGTGCTGAAGCAGGAGGATCACAAATTCAAGTCTAGCCTGAGTAACCTAGAAACGTAGTGAGACTTGGGGTGTAGCTCAGTGTGAAGACCCAGATTTGACACCCCCACCCCCAGCTGAACTATCAGAATGGGAGAGAGAGAGAGAGAGAGAGAGACAGACAAACAGACAGAGACTGAGACAGACAGAGACAGAGAGAGAAGGAAAGTGGGTATATGGGCAGTGGTCCCTGAGCAGGAAGTGAAAGTGAGCTCTCAGTGGTAGGAAAAGGAGAAGTACAGTGAACCATAGTTCTATATATTTTTTTACTTTAAAAATTTATGTATTTAATTATGGTGTACATAACTGTAAGTGCACATTTTTAAGTGTACACCTCAGGAGTGGTAAGTGTGTTTCACATTGTTGTATAACAACCCCCAGAACACTTTCATCTTCCTAAATTGAAACTCTGTCCCCGTTTGGCAAGAACTCCCCGTATCCACTTCCTCCAGCCGAGGGCAACACCATACTACTGTCTGTGACTGTGAATTTGCCTATTTTGGGTAACTCATATAAGAGGCATTATGCAGTATTTGTTCTTTACCACTGGCTTTTTTCACTCAGCATATGTCTTTAAGGTTCATCCACGTTGTAGCATGTGTCAGAATTTTCTTCCTCTTTAAACCTGAAAGTTATTCCATTGTGTGTATGCGCCATATTTTCTTTATCCATTTAGCCACGGATGAGCTCTTGGGTTGCTTCCACCTCTTGGCTATTGGGAATTCAACCCCATAGTTTTAACTGCTTTGTGAAAACTGAAGATTGAGTAGAGACAGGGGATGCTTACTCTGACTTGCATATATAGGTTGATAAGAGACAGCTAAATCGAACTTCAGAAAAAAAGTACACTGATTCTCCTAGGCCTTTGCACAGAGCTATTTTGCTCCCACAAAACATATTATAGTCACAAGTCATTTCCCAAAAACTCTAGGTATACCCTCAATTAAAGACAAACATGAACATCTTAAAGACTAACTGTGAACTCTCAGAACGTCACTATCTTTTTATTACAACTTGATTTTAGGGGAGAAGTAGAATAGAAGGTGTTGGGTGCAAAGAGGCTCTGAGGACAAATCCTGCACCTTAATTTTAACTGTAACCTCCAAGCTCAGGTTCCCCAATTACCTTATGGGCAGTGCACACCTAGCAAGAGCAGGAATTTGTACAGTTCATTCCCTGGAAGGAAAGAACACCTGGCCGCCACTCCCAATTTGGTCAGTCTTATCCATCCATCCATCCACCCCACTCATCAATGATTATTCATCAATGGCCAAGGAAGTTCAAGGCATGGTACATACCTGATGCTCTTTAAGAAGTGTCTTCACTATGGTATCTACAGTATCAGAAACAAACGCCACAAGGACTTTGTGGTCTAAGTGGTGGTCTACCTGTGTGAGTGGCATTCTCATGTGGGTGTTGTGCTCTAAGATGGAAAGCCACGGCAAAGATTCTACAGACACTACTCAAACGCAGCCTCGGATCCTCTTTCAGGAAGGCATCACACTGAGAAGTGAGGTCTCTTCCGATGAGCAAGGCACAGACAGCCTTTCTCTGCTCTTATGTCAGTTTATCCTTTAGCTGCAGGTCAAAAGCTTGCTTACTTTTTAAAGGCATTATACTAAATAAATGTTGTGTAGGAAGTCATGGTTCAATGAGTGCTGGCCAGGTATTCTCTACTTCCAGTTAAATCCGTGTCAATTAAAATTCCAAAATCGAGGTGGATATAATGAGAAGTTATTTGTTGGCTGTGGAATCCAAATGCATGAATATAAACATCATCTCTAAAACCTTCTAGCTGTGTGACCTGGGATAAGTTACTTAACTTCTCTGAGCCTAAGCAAGTCTTAGTCTGGAAATGCAGATGTCCCTTGTGCCAAAATCATGAGGATTAAGTGAATTGAAACCTGTTGAGTGCTATGGTTTGGATAGTGCCCATCCTGTGGCCCAGTCTGGAGTAGTGGGACCTTGAAGAGGTGGGCTTTAGTTGGAAGTCTTCTGGTCAGCAAGGCATGGCCTAGAAGGGAATGTTGGAATCCTGGCCTCCCTCTTTCTCTCTCTTTGCTTCCCAGTTGCCATCAGGTAAGCAGCTTCTCCCATGTGTTTCACATGTGCTGTACCACACACTCCCTTCTGTGATGTGCTGCTTTGGTACAGGCCCGAAAGCAAAGGGCCACCTGACCATGGACTGAAGGCTCTAAACTGTGAGCCAAGATAAACCTTTCTTCTTTTTAAATTGATTTATCTCAGGTATTTATTACACTAACACAAAGCCGACTAACAGGTGGAAAATTTAGAATAATGTCTGACAAGTCAATCGATTGACTAATAAATATGTTAAGAGCTACATAGATATTGTAACAAAGAAAGGTCTTTAATATGATGAGTGTTATTTAGAGAGGTAATAAAAATCATCTCCCTTGACCATATCTATAATAGGAGTGGTTCCCAAATGTCTTGCTCAATATAGATAAGATTCTTCTCAGGGAGATAACATCACAATGCACACAGAGACCACAAAAAGAGAGTCCCTGAAGGGTAAGTGAGTGAGTGAAAAAGATGAACACCCAGCGCTACATTTGTGCCCTGAGACATTGGGAAGTCTGCAACCAGGAGAGAGCTTTAAAAGCATCCAGATGAAATGGATCATCATGACAGAATCTCATCCCCTGTGATCATGACTCACTACCTTTGGTATTCATGGCATTGTCTTAACATCGAATGCACTAGCCTCCAATAACATGAACCAGGAATCTGGTGAAGTAGACAGAAGAGCATGTGGTACGGTGAGAGTGCAGCATAGTGCCTGTGAGGGCTGAGCAAAAGGGCACTTGAGGAATTGATGGCCACGCAGACCCAACTTATCTCAAAGCCTGCCTCCCTTAATACAGCTGGAAACCTCTTCCTGGAGTGACAGCCAGGTTGTGCCCCCTATTTCCTCTGCCCTGGAATCCTCTAGTGACAGAATGTGTTTAATAGGTGCCTTGACACATATAAACCTTTAAGATCAGTCATTCAAAAAAAATTACCTGCATTAGTTCCTTTCCTTCACTGGACAAAATCCCCATCCACTGCAATTTAAAGGAGTGAGGTTTATTTTGGCTTGGGGTTTCAGAGAACTCAGTCCACGCATGGTCAGCTGGCTCTAACGGTGGAAGTGCAAGGCAGAGAAAGCTGCTCAGCCCCTGGCAGCCAGGAAGCAGAGAAAGAGAAAGGAGGAGCTGGGGACAAGAATACACTCTCCTGGGTCGTGTTCCCAGTGACCTGCCTCTTCCAACCAGGCCCCGCCGCCTGACGGCACAATTGTCTGTGAACTCATCGGTGGATCGGTCCACTGATGAGCACATCACAGCGCCCCATGATCCAATCACCTTCCCACAGCTCAGCTCTGAACACGGCAAACTTCTAGGGGACATTTTAGGTCGAAACCATAGAAAGGGGACTCTTGCTTGCAAAAGTGCCTCCTCCAAGACAGAAGGGATGGAGGATGCTCAGGACTAATGGGCTGCTGTGACTCTTCTCCTTTCTCGATCTAGCTATAAAGGGACACGACACCGTCTCACCGTCTTTTATCTCACAGTCTGTGTTCTGGCGAGACCCAGCCTGGCATCTCCACAGAAAGACACCCTTTTCCCGTAAGCCCGAGGAAGTTTCCGGCAGCTGTGCTGCTCCGCCTGAGGCTGGATGGGCAGCTCCCCTGCCAGGTGGATGGTTTCACTCTCCTGTGACACGCTGCAGCTGCCTCAGCCAAGTATTTCACCTTCTTTTCTGGTAAAGTCCCTTCTGTACACCTCTGGAAATAGGGGTGGCACGGAGAGGGTTGGATTCTGGGGATTTGGGGATTTTTTTGTTTGTTTTCGCAATGGTAGGGATGGAAACCATGCTAGGCAAGCACTTTACCACTGAGCTATATCCATAGCCCTGTTTTAAATTTTTTATTCCAAGACAGGATCTCATTACATTGCCCAGGCTGACCTGGAATGTGCAATCCTCCTGTTGGGGATTTTATTTTATGGAACTATAAGACATCACTGACTTCTGACTTACTCACCACTGTAGTTACCGAACCATCTGTTCAGGCACAATATTCACTCCGCATGTATTCAGGTTTGTTTAACAAACATCTCTTCACGGCCTGCCTGGGCTGAGCATGAGGTGTGCAGGCGTGAGGCCAGCAGAGCCCTGCCCAGCAGGAGCTCACATCTCGTGGCTTTATTAGCGGACAGGTGGCAGACACGAAGCACCCATCTGAGGGAAGTTTAAGAAGGAACTCAACTGCAGAGAGGAGGGCTCGGGGCATCAGTGATAGAAACGGGGGAAGCCACTACTATCCCCGCCTGAAGGAGCAATGGAGCAAGTAGCGATATCACAGCCAATGAGCACCGAGCCCGGAAGAAGATTCTGTCAAGAAGCTCCACTGTCAGGAGCTATAACGGAAAGGAAATCAACCTCACCAGAACTGCAGTTGGCAGGGAGGGAAGAGAAAAGCAGGTCAGGTACTGAGAACTCTCCTCCCACTTTGAGTTTCCCATGGCTGATCCCAACCAGAAGGGGACTGGAGAACCCAGGATGCAGACCTTAGAGTTAGCTCCCAGGGCACAGAGCAGGCAGCAAAAGGGGGCGCATGGCTCTGGGGCCAGGGAGAATCGTCCAGGTTGAACGTGCCCACCTTGTCACCCCATCATCCCAGCCCTGGCCAGTGAGTTCTCACCTTGGAGCACCGAATGGAGAGAGCTTGGTGGCAAAGGGAGGCCCAGACACAAATAAGTCTACAGTGGTAAATGCAGCCCTTTCCTCTGCCTTGCTGGAAGGTGGGGCGGTGACCTGCAGTCGGTGACATCACAGCACTCTGTGCTGTTGCTGCTCTTGGTGCGCATGTGCAAGCGTACAGATGCACATGTACCCAGGTGCTCATGCACACACGCAAGACATATATTCATGTACAGCATGCACACCTGCATCCACAGAGATGCACACACCACAAGATGCATTTCTATTAGTGGCAGCTTTCTTTATCAGTCTTTCAGAAATGAACACATGAAAATATGAGGGAGAGGTGGAGAACGGACAGAAGAGTGATGGGCAGATGGTATTGTTCTGGTGCCCAGGCTGCTTTTTCTAGCCCTTTTGAGGCTTAGGTTATCCTAAAGAACACGAAGGCCCTCCCACTTCTGTTGGATCCTCAGCAATTTTACTGCTATTTAAACACCAACTAAACACCAGAGGAGTTAGGGAAGTGGTGGAGCAGTCTTAGCTCTTTGTGGAGTGCTGTAACAGAAATCTGAGACTGGGTGATTTATTAAAAAAACAAATTTGTTTCTTACAGTCTTGGAGGCAGGGAAGTCCAAGATCAAGATGCTGGGAGGTTTGCTCTCTGGTAGGAATCTAGTCTCTGCTTCCAAGATGGTGCTTTGAATGCTCCACCCCCTAGAGAAGAACACTGTTCCTCACGTTGTAGAAGGGTGGAAGGAAGAGACTGAACTCATGCCTACAGGCACCTTCTATAGCAGCAGCAGCTGACTCACACTCATGAGGGTGGAGCCTCCCATTTTAAGCAACTCCAGTCAGGCCCCAATGATATAGGATTAGGGCGTGGCCTGACCTGGCTGGGAAGATGAACATAACCTTGGGGAGTGGCTTTGAACTGACGTCAGCCTGGGGCGCGAAATTCCAATCGCCCCTCTTCTCATGGGATCCAGAAACTCTCACGAGAACAGAATCCAGATAAATATGAATGGCACCACGAGTTCGCCCTCTTGCCGCTCTTGTCGCTCTTGCGGCTCCTGCCTCGCTTGCCTCTCTCGCCCCCTCGCTCACCCCCTCTCTCCCTGCGCTCTCCCCTCTGCCTTGCGCCCTTGCCCCCTGCTCCCTAGTCTCCCAGGCCTTTTCAGATTCCTAATTGCAGCATCAGCTAGTTATTTTACCCACTTGGCCAAACCGGTCCCCCTTTTGTTACTTAAATAAACTTTCCCAATGCCCTAAAATTCGCTCCTGCAATTCATTGCCTGCGCAAATAAAGAACCTGGAGATATATTTTCTAAATCCCCCTTCCCATCCGACAACACCACCTCCTCACACCATTGCACTAGGAATTAGATACCAGCATGAGTTTTGGAGGGGCACATTCAAATGACATAGGACATAGATGATTCTGGCCCAGCTCCCATGTGGGCATTCATTACAAGCAAGGCTGACAGCAGAAGAAAACACATTCATTTAATGATTTCCTCCAAGCTTTAGCTCCCCAGCACCCCAGGACCAGCTTCCGGTGCCAGAAGGCATGATAGATCCATTAACTGGGAGGAAGGAGAGGCTGGTTTGCCTCTGCTTCTGCCTTCACCTTTCTCCGGGAAGATGTTTGCTGGATGTCCTTCCATCTTCTCCTCCCGCACTCCTGCCATTCCAGACTCAGTAGATCAGACAGAGATTAAAATTACCCAAATACCACATGCCAGCTGCCCTGTAATGGCTAAATGTCCAAAGACAAACAGAATTGCACATTATCTCCATGGGTTCTTTCAGACTGTAAGGGGAATGTGAGAGTTTGGAGAATAATGAGGAAGAGCCATTCCCTAGAGCCACTTTCAGAGCAAGCCCCGCCAACCCCCAATTCTCATTTCGAATTGTCTTTAGTAGATAGCCAGTAAATTCTATGTCTGCAGCAAAGACACCAGGAGCGTAACTATTCCGGGGAGGTCAAAGCATTGAAACAAATCTTGAAAAAGTTTTATTTATGAACATGCCTGAGGTTTCATCACATTTCCCCAAAATAGCACATTTCAATGGACCTATATAAAACCCAGAAGATGGGGATTCATGAGAATTGTAGTAGAATTTCCCCAAACACTGACAGATGATGGCTGACTCTTGGCATAGGCCTTCTTATACTACCCAGTACAAGAAAATCAATTCAAGAATTGATTCCATCTACAAAAATGGATTTTTGATAGCTAGTCAGTAGATTTTGTTTACTGGTCTATGATTAGCCGACATCTCATTTGGAAACTTGAAAGAGGCTAGTTTCCTACCAGACCTGAACCTGTACTCTGAACCTGCCTCTGCTTCTATCACTCCTGACCACACTGACTCACTTCTCGGTTGTGTGGTGGGGGCTGGGGGAGGGTGTGGTACTGGGGAGTGAACTCAGGCAGCATTGAGCTGTGTCACCAGCCCTTTTTGTATTTTGAGACAGGCTCTAACTATGTTGCCTATGCTGGCCTCAAACCTGTGGTTCTCCTGCCTCAGCCTCTTGAGTAGTTGGAATTGGGGGCACGCAGCACCATTTGCAGTTTCCTCCTAATCTTATTTAGGAACGCGTCAGTGTCCTTGCTCCCTATCCAGCCTCATGAGGGATGCAGACTGGTGACTGACACCCGTGAAGCGCATGATACATGTTTGATAAAGAAGTTCTTGGCTCAGGGCTGGGGATTTAGCTCAGTGGTTAAAGTGCTTGCCTTGCAAGCACAAGGACCCAAGTTCAATCCCCAGCGCCAAAAAACAAAACAAAACAAAACAAAACAAAAAAAAAAAAAGAAGTTCCTGGCTTGGGGCAAAGGAGTCACTACCAGCAGCAGCCATCTACAACCGGTATCTGGCTGGTGTGCCACCTCCCCATGAGTGCCATCCTAGGGCCCAAGCCTCTTGATTCGATTCGTTAGTGTTTAAACCGACATTTGACCTCACCAGGAGCTTCCCACAAAAACTGCTCGCTCCCTCTACGTGACCTGTCTTGGGTACCATGTTGATTAAAAACTGACTCACGTCCCAGGGCCCCTGGAAGCAATCTGGATCACAGTTGGCCATATTGTCACCAACTCCCATGGTCATTACGTATGACATCAAGGGAAATCATCCCCACAAGCTACCCCCAGAGACCTCATGACAAACCTAGCAGACTTTGGTCCCCCTGGGGCTGGACAATTGTCTCTGTCCTCTTGTGGAATCTGGCTGTCAACGGAGGCTACAGCCATCTCTCCTGCAAGGCTCAACTTTAAAAAAAAATCTCTTCCTCCCACCGGTCCAGAGAAAGCAGGCCTGATGGGGAGGCAAGAGAACCCGGTGCCAACATGTGAAATAAAAAGAACTGTTAGCGTGTATTCTTTTTTTAGGAGATGCTAAGAAAGCAGTCTTCAGTTCTAGAAATTCCTTTAAAATAAACAAAAACCAGTGGGCTGTATTCTTCTGTGAACTCTTGCTGTTCTTTTTTCCTTCCATGTTCACCGTGAGAATCCACAGCCAGGCTAAAGAACAAGTCTTCTTACATAATATAAAAGCAATAGAACTACTGTTGATAGTAATAATACTTTACATTCCTCGAGTATTTTTCACTTTTAAAACCCTTTACAAATATTAACTAATGAATCCCTTTAGCAACAAAGTACTTATTTTGTTTGCTTCCAGGCATAAAGTCAGTAGTGGACTAAATTCTCTCTGTGGAGCAACTTGGCGTATTTTTCAAATAGACAACTTTGGATGAGATGCTCCTTCTGTGCAATTCTGAAGTCAAATCTTAGAAATCAGTATTGAGGAACGGGCGAAAAAAAGAGAATTCCATCCACACAGCCAATCTCTCCTTGTCATCAGCCTTCCCGTGATAAAGACAGAAAATGTTTCCAGAACTGAATCTCAGCTGTGGCTTTCTGGATGACAACTGGGCTCTAGACACTATTAGGTCTGATGGCTTAAACAGAAACTTTCAAAAATAAAATCCTGGATTCTATTCCCGTGTATTGAAAATAAAACTGACATCAGTTCTAATACTGTGTGGCCTATTACTGCCTCAGGTATATTCTCCTCTTCTCTTTTCTTTTTGAATCAACAGGCCAGTGAAGACACTGGGTCAAACACTGGCTCCCTCGCTTTGCCCTCTTTTTCCCCTTCTTGTCCCGCCCTTAGAAAGGAGCCACCTGTGGGTTCACGTTGTGGTCACCCATCATCTAGCTCCATGGCTGGCATGCTGTACAGTGATTGCTCAGTAAACACTGCATGAACAAATGAACACTGGAGAAGTCGAAGAATTCAGTATTGCATAAAGCACAGAATGCCGGCCAAAGTCACTCGGCCCCGAGGTGACCTTTGGTCTTTGGGATGTGACTGACCAGGCTTTGCACATTCTACAGGCCAGTCCTATTTTAACCAGGTGCCTGGATTGTAAACCTGTGACCAACAGCTGCCTCCGTATATGGTCAAAGAAAAAAAAAAATAAAAGACCATGAAAGTCTCTGCCCAGCACAAGAGCAAACCGGCAGCCAGCCCACCCTTCCCGGCCTTGAGGTAACATCCTTCATGCTGAATGTGCCCTTCTACAAGCCTCCCCTCTCTTTCTGTATCATTTTCTTCGATTTTTAAGTAGATTTTGTTTCAGAGCATTTGGCTGGGCAGTGGCTTGTCTTGTGTGTTTTGCTGGGGTCCCACACTCTCCTGAGAAGTCCTTGATATTAGAGAAGACCCAGGAAATCACCGAGAATCCCATCTAGTTCAGACTCCCGGGCTACACTGCCCTGATGGAACAGACATCATGGTCCTTCTCTAACTGCCTTCCCGAAGTGCCTGAAAGAGAAGCCAAACCCTGGATTTCTCCCTCTGAGCGAGTGCTGGGGGTCCCCTAAGACATTTGAGTATTTGAGAGATTCTTCCTAATACAGCTCACTATCAGAACTAATGCAGCTGCCTGTGTGAGGGTGGAACATGATTCACTTTCTTTCTTGGTGTCCAGTTCTCCAGCATCTCAGATAGTGTTTCATAGAATGCTTCCTTAGTCTGCTCAAGGAGAACACACGCCACTTGGAACAACTATTTCAACGCTTTTACTTACTATTCCACTGAGAGAATATTTTGCATTTGGAGATTTTCACAGCATGAGTGGCCAATATTTATTGAGCGCTTAATAACTGATTCTGGTCAGTGCACTTTGAGACACTGCCATTTAAATGCCACAGCTATTCTGGAAGGCAAAATCTCGTCAAATTCAGCATGTCTGCTGTGGCTCAAATGTGCACCTTGAAACTCGCGTGCTGGAAATTGAATCCCCAATGCAGCGGTATTAGGAGGTGGGGGCTAAGGAGAGGTGGATGAGGTCATAGTGGACTAATGTCATTGTCGTGGGCCTGGGTTGGTTATTCGAGAATGGGTTTGGCCTCTCTTGCCCTCCTGCCTCTCACCATGCTGGCACTTGTTGGATGTCAGCGCCATGCTTTTGGACTTAGCCTCCAGAACCATGGGCCATATAAACATCTGTTGTTGAGATGTATTCTCTCGTAGCAGCAGAAAACAGAATAAGACAAGGTCTAAAATAAAACTCATGGTCTTTCTCCATAGTCTGATTCTGTCACAATCAGCTCCGTGAATGACACTACTATTATTCTAGTAATGTGAGCCAGAAACCTGGGTATTGTCCTCTATACTTCCCCTTCCCTCATCCTATATCTTCCTTCCACTGGCTGGACCCCTGGATTGTCCTTAGCCCTCGGGGAGGTGGGAGAGGAGACACGGCGTTTGCCCCCAGCCCCACCCTGCAGGCAGCAGCCGGGCAGTGGCTGTGTGTCTTGACCTCCAGCCCAGATCTAGCTGGAAAGCTTCCCTCCTGCCTCTGCATTTCTCACCAGGTTCCAACTAAACAATCTCCTGTTGCTGGTGCCTGAGCCGGCAGTGCCACTCCTCTTAAACTTTCTTGATGAAGAGTCTGCTTCAAGTTTCAGTTCCCCTCTGGGACTGCGCATCCCCTCGTGGTAGCACCCTACCTACTCCCTTTTTATATTTGAGGAAACTAGAGTCTATTGACTTTTTTTTTTTTGAGATAAAGTCTTTCAATGTTGTCCATACAGTTCTTGAGCTCCTAAGCTCAAGTGACCCTCCTGCCTCAGCCTCAGCTATGACAAGAGATATGCACCATCGAACCTGTCTCAGAGCCCATTGACTTTCAAAGTTCACGTCACTTCTTTCTCCACTGTGCCGTGAAATTCCGACCCCCCAAGACTGGCTAAGAATTGATGCCTCTGTATGGAAGGAACTTAGATGTTTTCATGCATGCGAAGAAGCACAGTGTGGAGACTTCATGCCTACAGCGGCTGCACGAGTTGGCATTGAGCCCCCAGTCCTTCGTGGTCTTGCAGTCTCCCGAGAAGCCCAAGTGATGATTCCATTCTTGTTCCTTGTCCCAGTGCTCTGAGCTAACTGTCCTGCTTCTGTGGCTGCTGCCTTCTCTCTCCTTCCAGACTCACCCCACCCAGGTCCATCACACTGTAAAAAATCAACCCATCATTGCTGTGTCTGAATAGGGGCAAAGTGGAGTCTTTAGCATGAAAACACTGCATTTCTACCGTTTTTGTCTTGCCGTTTCAAACTGATTTTGTACTGTACCTAGATGCCCAGGCACCGTAGGGGAGCATTCTCCCGTGTGACTGCTGTAATTAGCCATACCTTTTGCAGATACCCCGGGAAGCCCCCGGAAGCCATCTACTCAGCACTGGGAGATGGACTAGCAACAACCCCGGAGGGAGACAGTCCCAGCCCCTGGGCAAGAGACAGGGCAGGGCACTGTGGCTGCAGAACAACCAGAGCCCCAGCCGAGGCCAGTGTGCCAAAGCCGGGAGGGAGAGCAGAGGACAAGATGAGAGGCAGAAGAGAACACGACTGTAACATCATGGGTTGTTTCTCCTCCCCTCTAGGTAGTTCAAAAGTGGAGAAAAAGGGCACATGTTTTCTTGGCCAGACTAAGGCAAGGTTAATGTGTGCATCCTGGAGAAGGCAAAGGAAGCAGGAACTGAGGACATGGGGACAGATAGAACCTGTCTCAACTCCAGCCTGCCTAGAAGAAGGATGCCCAAGGCCAAGGAAATCAGCCAGGCATCTGGTTCTGTGGAAGGAGATGACATTGCAGGGCCCTTCCGGAGGCTCTGCAGAGCGGGAGTCGGCACAGAGACCATGCTAGCTGCCCTGTGGTGACAAGGCGGAACTTCTAGTCGAGAGCAGTCCCGGAAGAGGAAGGCGGGGCTGTGGCACAGAGAAGGGTCAGGACTACTATGGAAAGATGGTACCTGCCCACCAGCCTGACTATAGGGAGTGTCCTCCACCTGCTGTGGGGAAGCCCTTGCACCGGTCATCAGGCCTGAAAAGGAAACGCGATGCAAAAATCAGGGCTTCTCCATTGGAAAGCAGCCCCTCCTTCACCAGGTAGCATCAGGAAGAGATTTCTACACTGAAACCACAGTTAATAAACAAGCTGATGAACTTGAGGTTCCACTCAGGTCAATAGTCTGTCTGGCTGTGAACGAATGTCAAATAAAAATGTGTTCCAAGCCAGTTTCAGCTGTATGGGCTCTGACTTCTCTCAGGAAATTGCTTTAAATTGTATTATTTGATAGTCATATATAATCTTTCTATACGTCTATTTTGTGTATGGAAAGTTGCCTCAATTAAAAACATAAACTAGATGTTAGTTCATTTAAAATAAAAACATCGAAGAGTGGATCGATCTGTTAAAAACTAAACATTTAAAGAGGAAGTTGAAATTTTCTGGTAAAGTGATTCATAAGGCTCGATTTGAGTCCCAAGAGGACAAACACCAGTCTGGAATGTGGTTCTTGGAGCTAGAGCCAGGAAGGAACCATATTTTCTATCTGGTACTTCATCTTTAACTTCATTGTTTCTTCCCCAAGTGTCCCCTTTTTTAAAATGCCAGCCATTAAATCACTCTTCTCAGAAGCTGTTTATCTTCTGGGCTATCTATTAATTGTCAGTTTATTTAGCCAGCCTATTTGCCAGGGGTTGACATATCTGTTTAATATCCTCTATAAGGTGAGACTGGCTTATCTTTATACAAAATGTTATCAGGTGCCTGCTCAAAGGATCATTATCTTGATTTATTATTTCCTCCTCAGCGAATATCCAATAATGAGTTTTCTTTAGCCATATCTGGACTTTGTTTTCCTGCTAGTATCTTTAGTGCCTTTCTTGTTTCTGTTTCTTAAGTGCAGCGCAGATTGAGGGACCAGGAAGCCTCAGGAACTCAGCCAAGCTTTGTCCACGTGCTCAAAATCACTGATAGTGAAGGCGTTCCTTGGGCCAAAGGTCAGCGACAGGGACCACGACTTTCAGAGGGGTGGGGGAACGGGCTTCAGCACTCCTCATGGCTCTAGGGTTCCTATGACCTTCAGGAGGGCCTCCCAGGGTGGCTGGAGCTGGTGTTCCGGAACACGTGCATGCAAGGTCCCAGAGACCCGACGGACAGGGCCTCAGGGTGGGGCAGAGGGGCAGACTGGGGAGTCGGAGAAGGCCGTGGGTTGGGTGGTGTCCCACTTGCAGGCTAAGAGCCTCTCCCGGGGGCCACCAGGTACTGAAACTCCACCCAGATGCAGAGGCCGGAGAGAAGTCCCTGTAGTGCTGGTTTGTTCATTCTCTGCAGCGTAGGAGATGAATCATCTGCTCTCGCTTTGCCTTCCATTTTTAAAGTAAATGTATGAGTAACATTCTTAATATTTTCCATTTTAAAAGAAACTCAGAGAGTTAAGACAGGCTGCAGAGTTGTTACGGGTTTTTACCAGTTTTTTTTCTTAAAAAGTGTAGGTAAAATCTTTCTCACATACACATATGCACACGCCAGAGATAAGCACTTCTATCAGGCTCTCAGCTGGGTGCACAGGAGGACATGGGACACACTGTATTCGTGTTTCTAAGTACTTATTCTTGAAGGAAAAGAAGGAAAGAAAAGAAGAAACGGTGGAAATTTTTGTCTTTCTTGAGCTGCAGAATAACCCAATCATACTCCTTTAGCTGCCTTGGAAGCTGCTACTGAGCCCTTTGATTTTTTGTTGTTGTTGTTGTTGTTGTTTTTGTTTTTTTGAGACAAGGTCTCGCTATATAGTTCAGGTTGGCCTTGAATTCACTGTGGAGCCCAGGCTAAAACTCATGGCAATCCTCCTGCCTCTGCTTCCTGAGTGCTGGGATTACAAACACGTCCCATTGCGCCTAGCTTCCCTTGGAAGTTTTAAAGGAAATTGGAAATGTCAACTATGAAGGAGCAAGACAGAATTTCTTTGTGAAAGAATAAAAATTAGGCTAGCAGCCTCGTGTGTGTGTGTGTGTGTGTGTGTGTGTGTGTGCGTGTGTATGTGTGTGCGTGTGGCAGATCACAGAGAAAGAGGGACTGTCCCCCATTTTTGCCTTAGCACTATAGCAGTAATTGTCAATGGCCCAAACTACTACTGAGAATCGCATTGGCTGTGAGGCCCCGTCCCTCATCGTTTCCCACTATTTCTGTGCACTGATGTGAGGAGGGTGGAGGCACACAGCCAGTGGCATTTGTGTTGGTTTGGTTTCTGCTGTGCTCCTCAGGGAGGCGGAGAGCCTCCGTATGTAAATCTGCACCCTGCCTGTTCCCAGCACTGCCAGTTTGAGGAGCATGTGGGTTGTGATCCTTTTGTTCCTTTGGAAGAAAAAAAATGTGCTTGCGGTAAAAATAGTGTTTTGAAGACTAAAAAATCATCATGCTGCAGAAGACCTGATGAACAGGCAGTTGTTTCCTATCCGTGGCACCTGGAGAGCCGCAGCCGGACCGGAAAGGCTGAGGTGCCCTGGGGGTCCCCCTATAGTCCCCCAGAAATCCTCTTTGGATTCCCCTCGGTGACTTCATTGGGGAGTGAGCCCAGGATTCTCACTTCCTTCGCCTGTCACTCGTTTTTATGATTTAAAGAAAATTCATTTGTTCCGGAAATTTCCCCAGAGGCAGGATACACTGCCTGTGCTTATTACTGCAGGCTCAGCTTGCCTTGTGTCTCTTCCTGCTTCCTAAGATGTCCCTCATGGCCTCCTTTGGTGGCTTTCTGGAACTCCCTCAGCTTTCCCCTCTTGGGTCCCGTGTACCCTCTTTTTTTTAACCTAAGGATTCAAGCCCCTTGCATCAAACTTCCCTGTTCCCTGTTCACATTGTTTTGTGTACTTTACTTTCAGCAGCACTGTCTTCTTCATTTGAATATGGCAAATGTCTAAAGACTTTTATCTCTATCCGGGAAGGTGGAGTACAGAGGTGGTTTGGGAAACAACCCCTCCTCCCCATGATGCCGGGGAGGGCGCACCTGAAACGTCAGGCAGGCTGTATCTCACCCTGCTTTGACCCTTCTTTTACTCGTCGAGGGCAGGAACTAGGTCTTAGCCAAGCTAAAGGAAGTCCAGCAATAAAATAAAACAAAAAGCTCCCTGTACTCAGTAGCTATCTCCCCTTCTGCCACCACCCTTGGGACCTTGGTTTGTCTCCCTCAGGATGTAGCACCCTCTTTCATAGCTTGAGTGCTCATCAGTGGCTGCTCCTTACTACTGATCTTGCAGGATGGGGCCAGCGAAGGGAAGGGAAAGCACCCGGGCAAGCAGTCACAGGGCTTCAGAGGGTCCTTCTCATGGATAAACACACAGCGACTCACCAGCGTGCCCATCTTCCAAAGCTTTTAATCTTAGAGATGAGGAAAATGAGATGCAGAGACGCCATGTCACTTGCCCAGTAGCTCTGAGTTAGTCGGTCTAAGACCTGGTGCTAAAGCCCAGATATCTCTGTTCTTTGCTCATGGCATTTTCCATTAGGCCACCATACTCTACCATAGTCTGCTAAAGTGGAGCCATTTGTCACTTACCAAAACTTTTTGGTACTTTTTGCAAGAGTTGGCTAAAGAGAACTAATTGGCCTACTTTACAAAAAATATATATATACATGATATATGTTTATATATTTATACACACATAAATATACAAATATATACCACTGTGCACACACACAGATACATGTATAAATTTTAATGACTTTGAAAATTAGTGTTGTGTCCTGGCATGGCAGGGCTGGATTTTAGCCTCTAGATCACGTGCTCCAGCTCTGTTGAGTCACCCAGAAGGAGCCCATATGAGTGGTTGAGCCTCCAAAATGGAGTCAGGATGATACAGTTTGTTCTCAACTTTGACTGGCCCCTGAAAATAACCCTTGAAATTCAAAATAGTTTCCTTTTTTTTGTTAGGTAATTTGGGCATCTTACTTGATACTGATTTTCTTAATTTCCTTTAAAGATAGCTCCACTCTCAATTCAGCTGGCACAGTTGATTTCATAGACATTCATGATGTGCCCACCAGTTGCCAGGCACAAGCTCTCCAATCCTGGCCCACGATGGAGTGTGAGCCGTCCTGTCTGCTCACAGCTGGACACAGGGCTCCACTCTCAGCCTAAGAGCAATACTCAGGCCTGTCTATGCCCCTGCCTCTTGTCCCACTGTCTTAGTCTGTTTTCTGTTGCTATAACAAAATACCCTAGGCTGGGTAGCTTTTAAAGACAAGAAAGTTTTTCTTTTAGTTCCAGAGACTGAAAAGTCCAATATCAAGTTGTGGCATCTTGCTACATATTAATATGGCATCTTCCTACATCTTAACAAGGCACAGGAATCACATGGTGAGACAGAGCAAGCATCCTAGTTCAGGTGTCTCTTCTCTACTTATAAAGCTACTGATCCCATCAAGGGAGCCCCACCTTTGTAACTTTGTCCAACTCTACCACACAAACACCTCAACTCAGTATATCATCAATGTGGAAATTGGAGGATTAAGTTTCCAGTATGTGACCTTTGCGGGACACATTCAGACTGTAGCACCCAGTGTTGAGCTTTAAGTGGTGTCCAGGCACCAAAAGGGCATGATAGTGCCGCAGTCACGTAGTTTGTGGGTTTAGGTATCACGTCTATAGCTTCCGGAACTGGATATCAGTAAGAAGCAAGTAAAACTACCTCTGGCCTTTGGTCTAAGCCACAGAAGCATGGGAGAGAAGAGGGTCTTTGAGGAGCTGACTGTACGATGGTGACAGTTTCATTAATTCTGACTACAGGGGTTGGGGGATGTGCTGGGAAGGGCCAGCGGGGTTGGGGGGCTCTCAGTATGTAGCAAGCATGTAGTTTCTACGAAGATCATACTTTTGGGGGCTTGATTCTTGGGAAACCTGGTGGAAGTTATTGGGGGAGAGGAGGCTTATGCCCTTGCTGTGGACCATGTTGGAGTACTAACATTTAATACCTCAATGTGACTGTATTTGAAGACAGGGCCTTTGAAGAGCCAATAAAGTTTAAATAAGAATATTACAGTGGGCTGTAATACAATGTCATTGATGTCCTTATAACAAAGGAGATCAGGACACAGATAAGGTACAAATGGAGGACCATGTAGGCACACAGGGAGAAGGTAGTGATCTGCCGCATAAAGGGAACGGTTCAGGAGCAACCAGTCCTGGCAGCATCTTGATCTGGGACTTCCAGCCTCCAGAACTGTGAAGAAATAGATGTCTGTTTTTTAAGCCATGGTTGGTGGTCCTTTGTTATAGCAGCCCTACCAGATTAATACAGCCTATATTAATTGGGGTTCTCCAGAGACACAGAATCAATAAGCTAGGTGGAGATTCATCAGAGTGTATTTGCTACGGGAGTCAGCTCACATGATTATGGAGACCAAGAAGTCCTGTGGTCTGCTGTCTGCAAGCTAAAGATGCAGGAAAGCTGGTGGTGTTACATTAGTCATTTTTCCATCACTGGAACAAAATACTGACACCTGCAATTTAAAGGAGGAAAGGCTTATTTGGCTTACGGTTTTAGTGGGTTAAGCCCATGGTTCTTTCTGGCTCCAAGGCAGAAATGGCATGGCAGAATGGCATGGTAGAGGAAAGCTTGTCATTGCATGTTCACCAGGAAGCAGAGAGGGTGAAGGAGGAGCCAAGGACAAGGATGAACTCTTGTAGGTCACACTCCTGATGACCGGCCTCTTCCAGCCAGGCCTCACCTTCTAATGGCACATTCAGCACTTTCGTGATCCCGTCACCTTTCAAAATTCCATCTCTGAACATGACACTATGAGGGGGTGTTCTAGATCTAAAACACAAGAGGCGTCATCCCGTGTGAATCCAAAGGCCTGTGTTCCAGGGGGCCGATGGTATAGCTGCCTGCCTGGGGCTGAAGACCAGAGAACCTGGGGCTATGGTACTTAGTGTACATTCCCAGGACCAAGACCCAGGAGCTTACACATCTGAGAGTAGGAAAGGTTAGATGTGCCAGCCCAAGGAGATTTGCCCTTCATCCGTATTTTATACTATCAGGGTTCTTAACAAGTTGGGTGATGTCTGCCCACATTAGTGAGGCTGGATCTTCCTTATTCTATTCACTTATTCCAATGTTGACCTCTTCCAGAAACACCCTCATGGATACACCTAGAAATAATGATTTACTAGCTATCTGGACATTCCCCAGCCTACCCAAGCTGAAACACAAAATTAGCCACTACACAGCCCTTCCAATTCCCCTCGGAGAGCCCCATGTTGCATGGTGGAAGCCGGTACCCTGAGCTCTCCATCCATCCTGTCTGTGAGTCACTTGGGGAGAAATAAGTGAATATTCCTTGCGTGCTTCAACTCCTGGCACATAAAAGAAATGCCA
This sequence comes from Hystrix cristata, assembly GCA_004026905.1. Classification (NCBI taxonomy): domain Eukaryota; kingdom Metazoa; phylum Chordata; class Mammalia; order Rodentia; family Hystricidae; genus Hystrix; species Hystrix cristata. The sequence continues at coordinate 51,208 of PVJO010008038.1, read as the reverse complement.
AGGACCTGTGGAATTTCTAAGCCTTGGCAGAAAGGTCTGGTATCACTTGGGGAACAACAGAATACACCTTTGTCTTGAGCAGGGTGTGCCAGTGACAGGGTGTGGGGTCCAGAGCCAGGAAACAGGAAGAAGAGCAGCCACAGAGGAGAGACGACCAGGGATAAGAGGCAATCAAAACAGGGAGCTGAAAACCCACGCAATTTTCACCTAAGCCCTTTATTGTTCTTCAGAAGGTGCCCCCTAGAGAAATAAGAGGCGTCTTAGATAGATATACTCACATGCACACGCTCTTCGTGAGAATTAGCAGACTCAATTCTCTGTCCCCCAATATCCACACTCCTGTCATGGCTACCATAGAGTGTGCTGTACTTTTCAAAGGCCATGTGACCCACCAGCTTGTCCTCCAAGGAAAAGCTGCTAGTCAGATCAGTTGTCCCACCCAAGGAGAATCTTAATGGCAAGGGCATGTATGTGGATGGTGTCCCCGGGGCCACACACAAGCTCAGCCTTGTGGTTTCACTACCTCCTCACTACTGCAGAGAAGCAGGCCAATGTCACAGAAAGAGCCCAGGGCTTTTTTGGACCAGGACCCACCGGCTCGAAATTCCAGCTCTGCCAGTTACTCTGTTTTACTTTGGGTAAGTAATTAATGAGTCAAAGTTTCCTCTGGAAAATGGTGTTAATAACACATCTTTTTATTAGGGTGAAGGAGGCTTTTGGGCACATGTGAAGTTTTGGGATAAATTGGAACAAGAAATCTTGTCTTCCAGACCTTTGATTTCCTTTCGTCAGAAAATGATTGTAACCGGCATGCGTGCTGGATGAGTGTGGCCTGCCGGCTGCCTCTTGGACGTGGCCCTTGGTGTCCTTCCCAGGAGGACTTTGTGAAGTCACTGGGTGAAGCCGCCTTTATCCCCTCTGCCTGCCAAGGGAACCGGCATGGCAGGTAGCGCCAGGACTGACCTCGGAGTTCAATGACTTCTCTTCCAGCTCCCCTTCCTCCACGCTTAAATCTGCCTTCGGAAAAGATTTCTTTCAATAAAACACCAGCTCCGCGTTTCACCAGACATGTGAAAAGTCCGTACACTGCAACTTCCCATCGGAATTACTCAGCTTTCTCTCAGCTGAAGTGCTGCATTCAGAGAGCAAATTCCCCAGTGCGCTCCCAAAGCACAGAGCTCTCGGGAAGAGGGCGAACCACCCCTAATGGGGCAGTGTGCTCAGTGGCAAGCGCTTGTCCGGCGTCTGTGCCGCCCTGGGGGAGGAAGGAGGTGTCACAGATTGCCAAATGCCATCTACTCTTTTTGTGGAACTGATGGACTGGCCCAACCTCTGGTGATTCAGCTGCTTATATGTAAATGAGGAAAGCAAGACAAGCTTCTTGCTAAGATACAATCGGGTGGAGTTTAGAGGCTTTTCAAAGATGATGATGAGAGAGCCAGAGGTATACACTTCCGGGAAGTGAGCAGGTTAGCCTTGCTATTGTTATCAGGGTATCACGATTGTTCACGTAAAAACATTTGGAAGGACTCTTTCAAAAGAAGAAGCTCATCTAGTAGGATAACTAAATTTGCCCAAGGAAGAAGGTTAAAGGATAGGTAGGGCTTCAATCATTCAGCTATTTGACAATTTTTAATTGAGATTCTACTATGCACCAAGCCTTGGGATTGCGACTGTGAATAAGAAACACACATCTTTTCTCCTAGTTCACACAGACTAGTGCGCATGTGGCTTGGGACTCAGAAAAAGCAGATAGAAGATTACAGCGTTACTGAAGGTAACAGAGAAGCATGAATCACTTCCTGAGTATTGCTTTTCACTCTTGTCCTGGTCTTCTTGCCGTGCGTGGAGGAAGCTGTAGTGAGCATGTGCTGTTTCATCTGCACATTGTCCAGTCATCATCTAGCCCAGTCACATAATCTATAATGAATTTTTCAGTCAACACTGACTGCATGTGTGATGGTGGTCCTGTAAGAGTTAACAGAGCTGAACAACTCCTGTTCCCAGTAGTATAATAGCTACCACAAGGTCACAGGGCCGTGCATGACCCATGCGTTTGTGTTGGTGCTGGTGTAAGTGTATCTACTCTGCCATGCTGCCAGCGGTGTGCAAGGGGAGCATATACAATTGTGCACAATACCTGAAACTTAACCATGTTGATAAATTACTATTTACCATATGTGTCTACCGTACTGTACTTTTTATCATTATTGTAGCATGTAGTCCTTCTACTTATTAAAAAAAAGTCGGGTCGGGCACAGCGGCCTGTGACCATATTCCCACTTAGTCAGGAGGCTGATGCAGGAGGATCACAAGTTTGAATCCAGCCCTGGCAACTTAGTGAGACTCTGTCTCAAAATAAGAAAAAATTTCACAAGGCCTGGGGGTGTAGCTCAGTGGTACAGTGCTGGTCCAGCAAGTGTGAAGACCTGGTTTCAATTTCCTGTACTACCAGAGAAAAAAGAAGCTAACTGTAAACTGTAGAACTGTCACTAGCTAGCATGGGCTCTTTGCTGCCTAGAGGGTGGAAATCGTTCATATGTGGGCAAATTTCAAGGCTAAAATACAGCAAAACTTTATTGTAGGAGAGAAGCAGACAAAGATGGCAGAGATGGCTACTCCACAGACAAAGCAGCCTTGCACAAGGGAGGCATTTTTTAATGGTGTCTCAAGGGAATGTTATTCATCATTCATGTTTTAGAGGCGTGTGGGTCTTGGGACAGGATGGTGTTAACTTGCATAGACTCTCTCTAGTTTGGCCACACATCGCATGCTTACTCGGGAGTGCATTCACTTGCTCCTCTGATAAAACATTGACTTTCTTTCCCACTCTGCCACCCCAAGTGCCTGCTTGTTTCTGTCAGGTGTTTACTTCAAAATCCTGTTAGCTCCCTGCCTCAGTTATACACCCGGACACTAGAGTCGCGCTGTTTGGATCTCTGTCTCTGTAGCTTGTTTGCTATTTGACCTTGAGCAAGTGCCAACCTACTTTAGATCTGTTAGCTTCCTGTCTCCGCAGTATGCCAGATTCCACAGGCAGCAGCCTCACACGTCTAGAGTTTATTACGTCTCTTGACTGTCTCAAGGAGCCACGTCAAATGAATGGCCAAGACCGTTTGGGTCTGTGCAAGTGCACTCTGCCATGCTTGTGCAACAGTGAAATTGCTTACCAGTGTGTTTTCCCAGCCTTAAGCATGGCTGAATCTGACTGCTCTTTACTCCCAGTTCAAGGTGCAGGGGTGGGGCCGACCCTACGCCTGGGATCCAGGGTGTGATTATTCAGCCTAGCTGAGCCCTCAGTGTGTCTGACCATAGGACTGGTGTGGGGATGGGGTTGCCAGACAGGATCCAAGGTGTTTATTAATCCAAATTTAAATTTAAATTTAGAACACAGGTAAACAGTTTCTTCTACCAGTGTATTCCAAATATACCAGTATGTTGTAATCTTACCCTGAGAAATTACTTGTTCTTTATGTAAAATTCAAATCTAACAGAACACTTTATATTTTGACTTGCTAAATCTATCAAACCTATTTAAGGGGTCCAATGAGCCCTCTCTGGGACATTTCTGGAATTATTGGCAAAGACCCCTTTGCACATTAAGACTGCAGAAGCTGCTGTTATCCATCTCCGAGAGGCCTTCCTGAGAAAGAAGTCAGCCCACAGGCAGAGCTGAGAGACGCCCCTGTACCCTCTTTGGAGCTCTGGGTTCCAGCTGTCCAGGTGGAGCCCGGCCTCTTTAGTTAGGTGAGTCAGCTAGCTTTTGACTCTGGAAGGGAAGCCGCCTCCAGAACATCCCATACACACTCCCAGTTCTGTACTATGGCTATTTCCTCAATTTTAAGAGATATTCTACTAAAATCTTTCCCATTCCTCAAAGATTTCTGCTCAATTCCACTCCTCTGCAGAAAGCTTTCCCAGACTACCCCAAACACCTGCCCTTGGTGTTTCTAAGATCATACACACAGGTTATTTCTGTGTTCTGGAATATAATATGTCTGCTCTAGAGACTTGACTTACTTAAAATCTCTGAATGCTCTCTGGGCTTCAATTTTCTCCAAATTATGTGAGGCCCCATAAGATTCTAGAGCAGATTCATTTAACAGATTATGATCAAAAGCAAGGAACAGTCCTAGGAGCCAGCATGTTCTCTCTTACAGGGTTGGGGCACTTTTAAAAACCTTTGCACATGGGGTCAGGAGCCAAGACCCAGTCACCGAACATCCAACCCTGGTCTGAAATGTAGCTACTCATGTGGCTTTGGTGAGAAAGTATTTTGAGTATCACTGACTCTCCTTATCTGCAACTTCTGCCTCTGTGGATTCAACTAACCACTGGTAGCAAATAATTTTTAAAAAATTGTATCTGTCCTAAACATGTGCAGGCTTTGTCTTGTCATTATTTCCTAGACAATATGGTATAACAACTACTTCCATGGCAACTATATTGTACTAAATATTATGAGTAATCTAGAGATGATTGGAAGTCTATGGAAGGATGAGAATAGGATCCACACAAATGCTAGATGTTGTTTCGTATAAGGACCTTGACTGTCTTTGAATCTTGGTCTCCGTGAGGATCCAAGGCCAATCTGCCACGGATACAGAGGGCCAACTTCCCTCACGTGAGCACCCTCATCTTCTCCTTCCTCCTCAGTGAAGTATCGAGCCATAAAACAGCACTGAACATACACTTTAAATCCGTGGCTCAGTGATGTAAAACCAGCCTGAGATCCAGGGTGGAGGATGTACATCTGGATTTCAGTGGACATTTTACAAAGTTCTTATGGCCTTCTTTAGGAGAAGAGTGAAAAGCAAAGAAACAGAGAGAAATTCAATCTTAGTGACAGGAGATGGGTGCAACTGGTCTACAAGAATTCATAGAGTATTTCTAGAGGTGAGGTGGGCCTGTCTCAGGGCTTGTTCTGATATCTAGGTCCTTGTCAAGAATTGAAGGTAATTGAAAGTATTCTTACCAACCTCCACGTGACACAGAACTGGGAAAAATGATACACTGGAAGACAGAAATGAGATGCAAACCAATTAAATATGCTATAAATCAACAGTTTAAAGCCACACACACACACACGCGCACACACACACACACATGCATACACACAAAGGCCAGCTACCCAGATGCAAGAGATGTGATTCATATGAAAAAGACATGGACAGTTTGTTTTGTGAGAAGCTGAATATGAATCTGGACTAGCTGTCCAGAAAGTGAACGCAACTTTCTAGCTTGTATTATCAGCTGTGTGGACAGTAGCTCAAGGCACAGAAGACCCTCCTTTGCTCTGCCTGGGGCACACCCTTCTGTGACTGCTATGCTTACTAGGGCTCATCCTGAGGAGATCAAAACGTGATGGGGAAGTGTGGAAATTACCCAACCATTTGCTCATTCAACTATTCATGCCTTTATTATCTCAGCAAGTAGATTCAGGAAGCTTTGATCGGTAGTGACCTCAAGTCCTTTTCGAAATGTAGTCGGGTATAAATAAATACATGTGAGGAAATAATTATAATATACCAGAGACTGTGATCAAAGCCTGGGTTTAGAGAATGTTAGTCAGCTTTGAGTTACAGTAAACAGAATACCTGAGATGATAAACTTGAAAACAGAAAAGGTTTATTTTGGCTTATAATTTTCGAGGTTTCATCCCATAATTGGTTGGCCCATTGCTTTTGGGCCTGTGGGGAAGCATCACATCATGGTGGGAGCATTTAATGGAGGAAGCTGGAGAGAGAGAGAAAGAGAGAGAGAGACAGAGAGAGACAGAGAGAAGGGTGCTGGGCCCCCATGAGTCTTTGAGGGTTGCTCCAGACCCAAACCATAGCAGAGAAGAAAGATAGAATTCCTCTCCTCAAGAATCTCAGCCTGAAGAGCAGAGAGCTCAGTAGAAACTTTGGGCCCTTCACCAAGAGATGGGAGAGAGGAGACAGCTGGGAACAAGGGGGCAAAGAGAGAGGGAGACTCAGAGGGGTGGGGAGAGAGTGGCAGGGTAGGTCCGATTCACTTGTGGAGAGGCCTGAGTTCATCGGGTCTTCCAGTCAGGACACGTTAATGTTTCTCATCCTATTTGTTGGTTCATTTATTCTGCTGCCTCTCTGTTCCTTGCTAGGAGAAAACATCTTAATGGACTGATGCGTGTCCTTTGATTCACACGGGTTATGGAAAACTGTGATTGCTTTGTGTGTATTCTGATCTAAATGGTAGTGTTGCTATCTGTCTGATTCCTTCTTGCTTTCTCATTCATTTCTGTCTTAAGAACCAAGCAGGTGTGCGAGTATTCAGCCTGTCTTCACGATTCATGGATTCTGTATTTGCGAATTTGTCTACTTGGTAAAATTTATTTGTACCCCACAATCAATCGTTGCAGCCCTGTCATGGTCACTTATTCACAAGCACAGATCATGGAACAATCTGAGTGGCCCAATAGTGAGGCCGCAGCTGAGGGGCAGCAAGGTGCTGTAAGGCCGTCTTGTTTCTGCTCTCCCATTGCACACAGGTGTCCTTTCCACAGGCCAGTCAGGGCCAAGTTTCCCCACTGTGCGCTCTTGGCAATTTCACCATGTTTAATGGTCCCTAAGCACAGTGCCGGAGTGCGGCCTGGCTTTCCAAGCACAGGAAGGTTGGGGTGTGCCTTCCAGGGAGTATACACACTGGACAGTCTCTGTCAGGCCTGAGAGATAGTGCCGTGGGCCGTGAGTTCAATGCCAACGAATCAACAATGTGTACTGAATAAGGGGTTTTTAAAAACACACATAAACCAAGGGTATGTATTGATTAGTCGGCAAACGTATTGAGACCAGAGGCTTACAGGAACCAAACCTTGCATTTTCTCCAAAAAAAATGATTTAGTATTTGCTAATTCAATGTTTGCAGAGACTTTACAGAACAGATTTACTATAAATAACAAAAACTGACAGTACCTCTCTTTCATGGCTTTTCAGTGCTGCACAGAACTCGGTACTACTCTTTATTTTATTCATCCTCTAGTATTCATCCTCTAGTACTAGACACTCAGAGTGCCTCCGACTCTCAGTTCCCACAAGCTAGGCTGTGACAAGCATCCTCATACACGTTCCCTCAGAGACTAGTGGGAGAATTTCTCTGGAGGCATTTCCAAGATTGAGACTTCTTGGTCCTAGGGTAAGTGCATTTGATCAAGTACCACCATATTGCTCTAGAGAAAAGGTGACTATCTATATACTCACAAGAGTCTGTATTCCCTATGACTCTGCTGTCTTAGTCACCTTCCCATTGATGGACACAATACCCAACACCCACAACTTACAAGAAGAGAGGTATGTTTTGGGTCATGCTGTGATCCATGGTTGGCTGGCTTCAAGGCAGAAAGGGCTAGTGGAAGGGCTTGGGCAGAAGACAGCTGCTCATGGCATCCAGGAAGCAGAGAGGGGTGAGAGGAGAGAAGAGAGGAACGGGGGACAAGACCACACCCTTCCAGCTCGTGTTCCCAGTGACCTGCCTCCAACCAGGCCCCACCATCCACCAGCACATGCAGCTACTTGCATGCATCAATGGATGAACCACTGGTGAATACTGTGACCCGTACGGTTCAATCACCCTCCACATCCTTGAAAATTTGGGAGAACATTTTTAGATCTGAGCCGTAATACCTGCTTTTACTCATAATCTCCCAGCTTTCTTATTTTTGGCAATCTGGTAAGTAGAAAATAATTGTTCATTATAGTTGTTAATTTTATCTCTAAATAGTATGGAAATTTCTTCATTTGCATATCATTTCGGATTCCTGTTTTGTGAGCTGCCTATTTCTAATTTTGGTCCATTTATCTAGTAGGGGCCCTAATTGATTTTTTCTAATTGATTTGTAAAAATTCCTTGTATGTTTTAGAATATATTCTTCCAGATTTTTATTTCTCTTTCAATTGTGTGCATTTCTGCTTAATGCAGAAATATTTAATCTTGATATAATCAAAGAATATAAGTTTGAGTTTGAGCCAGAAAGGATAATGATGTCTAGAGCAAGATGAAGGAGTGGAAGTTTAGGAGTCAGCTTCTGTGTGAAGGGCCATATCATTGCAGAAAGAGTAAAGGCCACTGATATTTTTGAGAGCAAAACATAAGATATAGATAGCAAAAAAACCAAAAAAACCCTTTTATCTGAAGGGGTTTGTATTAGTCAGCTTTTCTTCACTGTGACCAAATACCTGAGAAAAATAACTTAAAGGAGAGAAGGTTTAGTTTGGCTCACGGTTTAGAGGTTTCAGTGCTTGCTAGGTGGTTCCCATGCTGGATGCCTGAGGTGAGGCAGAACATCACGGCAGCAGGGTGTAGTGGAGCAGAGCTGCTCATCTCTTGGCAGTTGAGAAGCAGACAGCAAGGGAAACAGCCAGACGGGAAGGGGCCGAGAACCAAACATAGACCTGAAGGCCACATCCCCACCATCCACATGATCCACAGCCTTCAACTAAGCTCCACTTCCTGTTTCCAACACCTCTCAATAATGCCATTATATTAGAATCTCATGATGAAGAGATCTTGTGACCCAATTACTTGTCAAAAGCCCATCAGCAACCAAGCCTTTAACACAATCAGCTTTTTTAGGGGACATACATTGCAGATAACAACCACAACAGGGTTTTTGTGTCGGTGAGGGCTTAAACTTAGCTTATTCCCCAGAAGCAAGGTCTGCCTACAACAAGTAGCACCCTGTTCTTCAGAGAGCCACCCACAGACTGAAGGAGCATCGGGATGGCTATGTGAAATCACAGCCTTGAAGAGCCCTGAAGTTTCTGTCCATTCTGGGAGTTTGGAGTCTGAATAGGTTGCAACAAAAAGGGAAAGAATTCACACAGAGGTGTTTTCTCCTTTGGTCAAGCAATTCGTCATTCCTACATGATGCTTGCCTGGCTAAGCTGGCCTCCCCGGATCTGTCAAAAGGAACATGGTCCTGCTGTACCTGCCTCATGTCTCACTTACATGGGTACAACCATTAACCTTATAATTGTGGCATTAGACCAGACTTTTCTTTGATTCTTTTGCTTGTTTTAAACTCGCCATTTAATTTAGATGTCTAAGTGGCACTCCTGGGTTCTGAGTCTGGAGGGAGGTGAAGGAAAAGGTGAAGGTAAGGGGTCGAATAGACCCCAGTAGCATTATGAGATGGGCAGGAAGAAGACTTTATGCCATTCATTCATTCATTCACACTGCACACTGGCCAGTGCCTTCTCCATTCAAAAGAACCACTTCCCTAGCCTGGTGGAGCTACAACCTAAAGAGACAAACACTATGTAACACCAAATCCACAAACACAATCACACTTTCACTCATCTTCTCACTCTTTGCATCCTTTGAAACTAGTGAAATGAATAAGGGATATGCAAATTAGAATCAAATACAAATACCATTTCACCTGTCATATTGGCAAACATCCAGAAGCCTGCCTGCATGTCTGCTGGCTACGATGAGGGACAAAGGGTGTTCTCGTGCACTGCAGGGGAAATGCAGACTAGTGCAGCTCCCGTGGAGGGGAATTTGGCAACGTCAGGTCAGATTGACTTAACAATCCCACTGCTAAGAAAATACCCCTAAGACAGCTGAAAATGCAATCAGTTGTGTGTACAGGCTATTTATTACCCTATCCTTTGTAATAGCAAAAGACTAGAAAAACCATCCAAAATATCCATTGCTAAGAGATGGGTTGCAGAGACCATTGATTACTCAGGTCCACACAATGGAGAGCTGTGCACTGTAAAAAAGAATCCCCCCGTCCAGCCTCAGAGAGGTCTCTAGGACATATTAAGTAGAAAAAAACAAAGTATAGTGTGGACAGCATTCTACCTTACATTTTAGAACAGGAGAGAATAGTATATATGCCTGTTATTTTAAAATCTTAATGGAAGGACATACAAAAACTAATAAAGATGGTTATATGTGTAGGAAAAGGGAACAAGGTGACAGGGAAGAAAATATAAGCTAGATTACCTGAATGAACCTTATTTTACAAATTTCATTTTGGAGACAGCCTAATGTTTCATAAAACAAAGTATAATTAAAATAAAACTAAGATGGACACAGCAGTACATGCTGTAATCCACGTATTTGGGAGGTTGAAGCAGGAGGATTGTAAGTTCCAGGTCAGCCTAGGCAACTTAGTGAGACCCTGTCTCAAAAGAAAATTTTTTTTTAAACTGGAGATGTAGCTCTGTGGTAGAGCACTTCCCTAATATATACAAGGCCTAGATTCAATCCCTGGTACTGGAAAAAAACACTGCGCTTCCCAGATAGTTAAAAACAAAGTAAACCAAATAAGCCTAAATGTACACAAGTTTAGTGGCTTAATCATGCAGAGAGAAATGATTTCAGATGATTTTAAAACATAGCAATTAGACTGTGCACCTTTGGTGAGAAATACATCGCAAGTACTGAACCAAGGAGCCTTAAAATTGTTTGCAAAAATATTATTAGTAATAGTAATAATACTGTTACGGGAAGTAATTTCGTTAGTGATATTATCACTGACAGTATTATTATTGCTAGTTACAGTTGATGCTTGAAGATACTTATGTATATAAATACATTATGCATGTATTATATATAATATAGTATATATGAAATACCTAGCTATTCTGTACTTAACTATAATACATTTATAATACAGACACAGTAAGATAAACCAAATAACTTATCCTAATAAAGTTAATGACTGAAAACAAAAAATTTCTGCATAAACAATGAGTTTTAAAAGTTTTTTTCCAGCTTTATCCACTGAAAAGGTCTAGAAACAGCAATCACCTTAGCAGCCATGAGTCTCCCTGAAACCTAGATTCTGGTCTCAGAAGATCACTTTCCACTAAGAGGAGCCAGAGACCCTTGCAGAAATAGCAGTTTCCGGGTCTGTGGTAAGGTGAACTGGAAACATTTTTACTGTGCCAAAAAGCAAGGAAGTCCTGTAACTACTGGAATGGACTCAAGAGTCTTTTGGAAAAGACTACCTCTGGCCACAGGAAAGCCATTCACTCAACAACAAGGTTCATAAATGCAATGGATTGAGATATGACAGACATTCAAAAAATTTACACATTGTGAAAAACACTAACTTTACAAAACTTCCTTGGTTAGCTTTGGAGGATGTTAGAAAATCATTCAATGTTCTAAAAACTAGTAAACAGAAGGAAGTACATATTCTGTGTGTCCTGTATGAACTACACCTCAGAATAACCCATATGAGGGGAAGCCCCCCTCTTTTCTCTCTAAGATTCCCGTCGCTGACCCCAGTTCATGTATGAGTTCGCAGGGTGCCACAACAAAGTGCCTTGGACTGTGTGGCTTACACAATGGAAATCGACCCCCAAGCTAGGATCTGAAATCTGAGATTGAGGGATCGGCAGGGCCATGCTTTTTGGGGAGGCACCAGGGAAGGGTCTGCTCTAGCCTCCCTCCCAGTTGCTGGTAGTTTCTTGGCTTGTGGCAGCAGAACCCTTCGCATAGCACCCTCCCTGGCCACTGCGTGTCCAGCTTGGTGTCCAGATCTTCCCTTTCTTAAAGAACCATGGCCACCCTAGATAAGGGGCCACCCTGCACCACCATGACCTCATCTTGAATAACTCCATCTGCAGCAAGTCTGTTCCCAAATAAGGCCTCATTGTGAGCTACTGAGAGTTGGGACTTCAACATAAGAATATGGGGGGACATACCGTAATCCAGCCTCCAATGGAAGGACAGGATGGCAATCCCATCAGTTTGTGATTCCTCATGAAATAACGGATCCGGGCAGCGGCATCACTAACTGCTCAAACCATTAAGAGGAAAGTTGACAAAGAACTTGATAGCAAGGGGAACAGTTGAGCACTATGCCTTGATTGGTCTGATAAAATTAAATTATTTATTGATACAGAAAAGTACAAAAATTGTACATATAAATGGGGTACCATATAGTTTTTTAATACACATGCATATAGTGTAATCAGGTTGAACACATCTGATCCCTTCAAGCATTTATTTATCTCTTCTTAACGAAGATAATATTCTAAGCATTTCTTCTAGGTTTTTGAGATACATACAGCAGACAGTTATTGCTAGTCATCTTATTATTAAACTGCACACCAGCACGTCTTACTCTTATTACAACTTAGTACTCATTGATCAACCTTTCCGTGTCCCTATTCTCCCAATTTCTTTTACCTGATGAATAAAATTATTTATTTAACCTATTCATCATATTGTTATGAAATATAATGTAAAATAACTAAATTGAATTAACTACAGTTACCATTTTGTACAATAGATTTTCTGAAAGTGTTCGAAGTACAAATTTGGATCCCACTATAAATTGTAACCTATCGGGACAAGCAGACATTACTGTGTCTCCTGATATAGTTCCATAGGCAAGTGGAGCACTACCTAGGAGGTATTTTTACCTCTTCCTGCTCCAAAGGAAGTCAGACCTAAATTTCTGCAAATTTTTATCTGTAAGATGTAAACTAACAGTTTAGACTGAAGACGTATCAGCAAGGGTTGGATGTGTTAAATGACACCTTGTATACGCAGTCAGCAAAATCCAGAATGTGAGAAAATCTATACGATGAAAGACCTGGTTTCTGCCACAGGTTAGAGAAAAGAAAGGGAGGAGAAAATTCACTTTTAAAAAACTTATCAGCCAAATTCAGTATGAGGACCAAGTCTGGGTTTTGCTTTGAGCGAGCCCGCTGTTAAAAATAAAAACACAAGAGAAAATCAAGACGTTAGTGCAGTGACTGGACACTTACTGATGCTAATAAATTATTATTGTTAAGTATAGCAATAGCTTTTTTGTAATTTTTAGAAGTCCTTGTTTTAATGGGTACTTCCTGAAGCACTAGTGAATCAAAAATTAGAGTATCTTAGATTGTTTCAAAATAACCCAGGGCTGAGGCTGGGGGTGTAGCCCAGGGGTAGAGTGCGTGCTTGGCATGCGCAAGGCCCTGGGTTCCATCCCCAGCACTGGAAAATAACAACAACAATGATCAGGAAATGAGAAGCTGGTAGGATTACAGAGAAAATGGGATTGCCCCGTGTTGCAGTTAAGGTGATGAGTAGGAGTAATTTCATTAGGCTAGTCTCTCTGTTTACAAAACGGAAAGGTTTGAAAAAACGATGACATGGCTCTCCTCCTGTAAAAGTCTTATCTATTTGTTTCTCTTCTGAATCCGACCCCATCTTGACATCTTAAGGACTCACTCCCTGTTTATTGCCTCTCTGAACATTATAAATTCCATCCCTCTAGTCGGAACATGTTGTACCATCTCTCATCCAAAGTCTAAAAAAACGAAGGAAGGAAGGAAGGAAAGAAAGAAGGAAGGAGGGAGGGAGGGAGGGAAGAAAGGAACAAAGGAAGGAAGGAAGAATGGAACGAAGGCAGGCAGCAGGCAGGCTGATTTCAGGAAAACCAACTTTAGTTCCGCTTTGGTCTTTCTTATTTCTCTATCCATCCATTTTTCGTAGTCTCCTGCACAGCCAGTTTCTCATCTCAGTGTTCCTTTACCTGCCCGCCCACTGCAGTCTGGCTGCTGCTGGGACATGCTGTTCAAGACGCCTCTGCCCTCCACGTCGTCAGACCCAGGGATCACCTTCTCACCTCTCAGCCGCATGGACCCAGCTTCACATCACTCCCCACTCCTCTGCAGTCTGGCCCTGTCCCTCTGACCTGCCCATCCGCTGCCCCAGCACTCCGTCCACACAGCCTTTTGCGCTCCACCTCCACAAAGCTCCCTGCTGTCCAGACGCGGTACTTTCCTCATGCCTCCCTCCTTCGTCTGGGCTTCTCCCGTGGGCAGCTCCTCGCACTCTTCCGGCCTTCGGGGTGACCTTGACCATCACTCCGTCTGCTGAGTTCCCTCCACCAGGCCTCCTCATTGCACCTGCTTCACTTCCTCTCAGGCACTCTCTGCAGTCGAGGTTGTATTTCTGTTTGTCTATTTCCCTCTGGACTCTGAGTGCCGCAAGGAGAGGAGCCAAATTCTGTTTTGATCGTCCCTGTGTCCCAGCGAAGGGTACAGCTCCTGGCACACACCGGCACTTTAAAATATTTTTGCTGAATAAAAATATTAAGTAACACATTAATCAAATGTTAATGCAAAGTAATTACGAATTGTAAAAAGCACTATAAAAAGGACACATTAGGAATGTTGGTTAAGTTTGAGAGGTCACCAAAGCATCCATGTAGAAAACACATTTAGGCCTGAATCTGAAGAGTGGGAGGGAGTTTGGAGGAGAAAGGGGATGAGAAGGAAGAGAAAAGATCAGCCGAATCTGATAAGAAGCCTCCAGGATATTTAAAATGTGAAATCACCTCAGATGGGGATCAGAGGTTCACGGCTTGCCCGAGGAGGGTGAGTCTGGGTTTCTGAGGAGTAAGTGACACAGCCGGGAGCCAGGTCAGTGTGGTCAACCCGTCCTAAAGAAACAAAAGACAAGGTGAAAATCTAAACACACACACACATACACACATACACACACACACACACACACACACACACAGAGGAAAGAAAAGCAGAAAAGTTTTTCCAATACATAACCTGTCCTCTGACCCTCTGACCCGGTGATGGCTTCTAGGATCCAGCCCAAGGAAGTAAGCAGAGGCAGGCAAAGCCCAAGGCAGCCTCATAATTGCTCTCATGCCATTTATAAAGCAGAAAATTGGAAAAACCTGGGGACCAAAAACACAACAAGGGCACAATAAATTACAGCATGCCTAAACCAGTATGCATTGATTACAATTGCATTAACAAATAAAATTTAATTGTTCAGAAGATATTATACAGTGTTAGATAGAAAATGAATAAATAATTTAGGGTTTAGATTCAAATATTTATTTTCTGAATATATATTAGATATATAGATATAAAGATCGGATAAAATAATTTGTTATTTATGTTCAGTGAAATTATAATATTGTAACTTGATTTTATACTTTATTTTACTAAATGCATATAATAAAATCATAAATACTGAGAAATTTATGATTTGTTCACTTAGTTTATTATAGTAAAATATATATAACATGAAATTTACCATTTCAACCACTTTCAAATGTGCAATTCAGTTACATTAAGCAGAGTCACATTGTTGTATGGCTATCACCAAAGTCCATGTCCAGAACTTTTTCATCTTCCCAAACAGAAACTCCATCACCATTAAACAACAATTCCCCAGGCCCCATTCCCCGTAGCCCTTAGCATTCTACATTTTGGTCTATGAATTTGCCTATTCTCTGTCTCTTTTGTAAATAGCCTCACACAGTATTTGTCCTTTTAGATTTTGTTTATTTTACTTAGCACAATATCCTCAAGGTTTCTTCACCTTTGATTCCTTTTTAAAAACACTTTAGCATAGTTCCTATGTGGTGTTATATTGCAGTGCTAATCTACAGAGCTCTCTAATAAGGTCTTTTGCAAGGGACTTAATGAACTCAAATATTTTGCTTGTAATGTGAAACCTCTCATAGGTACATTCTGGGACTGAGGCTAAAAAACCATATTGGATATTGCTATAGTTTTAATCCAAAGTGAGCTTCAGAAGTCCAAGTATTAAAGGCTTTTTTTTCCTTTTTTTTTTTGAGACAGGGTCATGATATGTAGTTCAGGCTGGCCTTTGACTCACTATGTAGCACAGACTGGCCTCAAACTCATGGCAATCCTCCTGCCTCAGCTTCCTGAGTGCTGGGATTACAGATATGTGCCACCACTCCTGGCCCATGTGTGAAAGGCTGAATCCCCAGTTTGGTGCTATCGGGAGGTGATGGAAACAAAGAGGTGAGTCTCATGGATGTTTTAGGTCACCAGGGAAATGCCTTTAAGGAGGACAGTAGTACTCTGTTCTCTTTCTTTTTTCACATCCCAGGCATGAAGTGAACAACTCTACATCAACATGTACTCCCCATGATGCTCTGCCTTGCCACAGGCCCAAAGCCATAGGACCAACTGACCAGTCGACCCACCTCTAAAACTCTGAGCCAAAATAATCCTTTTTTCTTTATAAATCGATCGTCTCAGGTATTTTTCAAAACTGTCTGACTGAGGAATGAGATGCACACCAGAAGCATCAAGTAGATGGAGATGACACGTTTTTGTATTAGGTCTGGACGAAGGGTGAGTGGAAGGTGATGCTGGGACTCATTCAGTTGAATAAAGGCCTAAGAAAGAGTTTTAAAAACATCTGTTAATCCTCTCTTATTACAGTTTCGGGAAATCTAAATAAGTTGCTTCCTGTTGAACAAGGGAGGCAGTGAAGTATCATGAGCACAAGCCTCAACCTTGTTTGAATTCCAGCCCAGCCTGAGATAGCTGAGTGACCTTGCGGCAATTACTAAAGACATTTAGACCCTGGTGTCTCCATCTGCAATGTAGGTATCATAACTGCGCCCACCTCATGCAACTGGGCAGGTTAAATTTAAAGTGCTGTGAATAATGCCTGGCAATAGTATATGCCCAACGAGTATTATTATTATTTAAAATTATCCTTGTTGTTTAGTGCCAGAATTCAGGCTAAAACTCAGCTTTCTTAACTCTGAAGTTGTTTTTACTAAACATGTTTTGCTTCTGCATGCATGCTTCCTTTGGCCTTTGACCATTTATTCCTCCTCCTCATTCCCTGGAAAACTCTGGACTTTACAGAGAGAGAGAGAGAGAGAAGAGAGACGTGGAAGATACAGGGGGAAGGAGCTAAAGTAATGAGAAAATGGGCACCGAAATCAATGTTTTGGCAATCACAGATAAAGCTCCATTCCCTTTTCTATATACTGGTAGTTAGATGTGCCAAGAAACATGCACATTTTCTGTATCTTGCCTTGTAATATAGATCAATCCTCTTTCTAACAGATAGCAGGTCATCTTGCTCAAGACAAAGGCTTTGACAAACCTTGCTTTTTGCAAGCTGTAGTTAATATGGAGGAAAACAGGCCTATATTTCCAGAACTTCCTATACTTTGTGATTTTCAAGATTACTCATAATTTCCTCAAAATCCTGGTGTGTAACCTTTTGCACTGTATCGTCTACTTCCTCTAAAAGTGCCCACATGCTTGTAAAATTTCCTCCGCCTGCTTCTTCCCCTTCAGAAAGCTACCTCTTCTATTCCACTCC
This sequence comes from Hystrix cristata, assembly GCA_004026905.1. Taxonomy (NCBI): domain Eukaryota; kingdom Metazoa; phylum Chordata; class Mammalia; order Rodentia; family Hystricidae; genus Hystrix; species Hystrix cristata. Next base: position 34,105 of record PVJO010008038.1, on the reverse strand, counting down.
TGGTCATCTGCTTTGCCTGGCTGAGGAGAGACACCAGACTCCCTCTGCTCACACAGTCTTGCAGCCAAAGACCCAACGTGCAGGGAGTGGTCCAATTAAAAAACTGGGCACACAAAGAAAGGCAAGTGTTAAAGAACAACTGTGTTCCACTGAAAAGGAAAAAAGAAAAGAAAAACAACAGTGTGCAAATGTTTTATTTCAAGTTTTCTTGTGCTAATTAAGGAATACTGGATGGTTGACTGGGCATAGTAACCACTCATTTTGAGTGGAATCTTCTGGAAGGATTGCTATAAATAAAAAAGAAAGCCTGAAGAGAAGACTCATTATCTAGGCACAGCCCCAGGCCTCGTATCTCTCAGTGTCTGCCGCCTTCTAGACTTCGTGCACTAGACAAGCTGTGCCCTGGGAGGCACATCTTTCCTGGGCATCTGTGTGCAGCAGATGCGGGCAGACTCGGGCACCAAGTATGCGCCATTTCAAGAGGGCCAGCTATTCTGAAGTTCTCAAGTATCCTATTCATTTTTGAAAACATGGGTGCCAGCTTGGCCTCTTGCTCAGGGAGCAGAAAATAAATCAGGAGGTGGAGGAAAACAACAATTATCCAAACTTTCCAAGTATGTCTATTTTCTCTCCTTTTCTTCCCCCTGACCCCCAGTCCTACCCAACCTTCCTCATGGTACCATTAACATCGCAATTTGGAAACATTTCTGCCTTTGCACCCTCTTGGCACCCTCTTAGGGCTCAGCTGCTTGAGAATTCTGTGTGCATGGGCTGGGCATCGGGGCTGCTCCCAGGCTTGGCTGAGACCACCTGGCTATGCCCAAGACTTTCAAAGATGCAATCCGGAAGAGGAGACAATATCTCTGTTGAGAGCAACTGCCCTTGGCCTGAATTCATCGAACAGGATTTATTGGGATAAGGAGACAGAAGAGAGGAGGAGGAGGACAAACACACAGAAAGCACATTCTGTAAACACAAGTCAAGGTATGGCTCTGGCTGGCAGGGAGATGACAGTAAAAAATAGGAAATGCTGGGCATGGTTTCAAAACCAGCCTGATGGAAACTTCTACTTCAAGGCAGATTACAGAGCTTTATGCCCAGCAACTATGCCAGACACCATCCTGGGGGTCTCAATTAATCCTCCCCAAAAGACCTGGCAGGCCATCCTATTATTTCTGGCACCCTGAGAAAACTGAGACTTGGAGAGCTTGATGTGCCCACCAAGGTCGAAGCTCCCAAGACTCAGGCCTTCTGGCCATACGCCCAGTACTTACCCACACTCCACAGGAGAGAGAGAAAAATCATCAATTAAAAAAAATTACCTGACATTTTAATTAGCCAGGGTAGCATAGATGTTCACGCTGGGAGAAACTGGGCAAGAAGTCTCTGTGTAATCTTTGCTGCTCCTACGTAACCCTAAAACTACTCCAAAATAAAAAGTTTATTTTAAAGAAATAGGCCACAATCTGGTTGCATAAATTCTTCCAAACGGCATGCAATACAGATAATGCATGCCATCCTATTCCGTCCAACCACAAATCGGTGGTGAGTAGCTGAGAGTCTGCCTGTCCGGAGTAAGCATTTGTTTAACGTTGCTGAGGACACAGATGCGTGCAAGAAAGGAAAGACGGAGGGAGAGAGGAAGGGAAATGAAGGGGCCCTGCTAAGATTAGGGAGTCAAAGATGGCTTCTCAATAAAAATAATATGCATGAATTTTAACCCAGTGACTTATGAGCATGCTAACAAAGTATGAAAATTAAATAGTTACATGTTGAAGCTATTTTCAGTTGGTGGTGTGTCTTTTAGTTTATTGTGTCTTTGCCATAAAAGTACTTAAGAAAAAAATCACAATTAGTCTCCTGCCTCAGTGTCTAAAAGGAGAAAGATTGTCAATTGGAGTGTTAAGGAATGTAGGGGAAAGAGACAGCGCTTTGGACCTAGAAGAGATCTAAGTTCAAGCCCCAGCAAATTAGATGCAACACATTCACTTGCAGCTGGGAGCTTCGCTCTGGGACTCCAGGCTGGATGGTGTGGGAACTGCAGAGGGACGGGCAGAAGTATTTCTGCTCATAGGTCAGCATTATGGCTACCATTTGTCATGTGGCTTAGAAAATCTGTCCTGGGTTTGTAAGGAGGCATGAGAGTAACAGAGAGTTGTATCAGGAAGGTGTCCCATGACCAGGGACAGCCCCCAGTTACACCGGAGAAGCGGGGAGCCTACTCAAAGCATTGTCTCCCTCCTGTGCATGTGGCCATTACATAAAAATCTTCTCTTCTGCTGAGCCAAATCTCCTTTTTTTTCCCACTAGTTATCACTACAACCAGCTGTTGTCTTTACTGTCTCATAAAATTAGCCTGACCGTCAAGGAAAGCAAAGGCAGACACAGAGGATGAATTTATTAGCCGGGATCCAGCTCCTCGCACGGCTGTGACCTGGAAAAGGGCCTGTCTGTCACTCAGGCTTCTTTCACTCACTCAGACCTGGCAGAAAACACCACCACAGAAGAGCGGCTCATCCCTGCAGCATCTCCCGCTCCCACAGTGTGTGCAGCTCTGAGGAGCAGGGGCTGGTCAGTTCTGAACCTAACTCGGCTCGTTAAAAATACAGATGCCCTCTCATCTTAGACGAGGTGAATAAGAGGCTATCCAGGGGGCAGCCTGGGAATCTGAAGTTCTTGAAACTTCCCTGGTGATTCTGATCATCAGCCAGGATTTGGCGTTACCCACCTACCAGGTTATTTGGGTTTGAGGATTCTAGTTTCAGGAAGTCCAGCTTCTCTAAACCACAGATGCCAGTCACATCTATGTATGAAGCTTAGAAACCATTTGTTAACATCTTAGGGAAGTTCTACAATCCCAGGAGTTTTCTTGCTTGCCCACGCACAATTTTTGCCCAACAATGAAGGCATCAAATTTTCCTCTTCCTTGCAAGTCATTTGGCATCAGAGGACAATGAATACACCTTGGCTATTTCAAGAAGTCCACTCATCAGATGAAAATGATGACTCTGGAGCCCCTGAGTCAAAACCCCCATTTTGTTGGGATCTCCAGGCTACTCATGACCACGCTCAAGTTTTAGAAGAACTCAGGTCGCTGGTTCTCGGGAGCTGGGAGGCAGCTCAGTCATAGAGTACATGCCCAACATGAGACAAGTCCTTGCTTCAATCCCCAACACTCCAAAAACGAAACAGAACGTAGATCACTGGTTCTCAATTGGGCTGCACACTGGAATCATCTGGTGTGGCTAAGAAACAGCTGATGTGTAAATCCCTATATTTGGGGATTATGTTAAACTCCCCAAGTGAATTTAATGAGCAGCAAAGCAACGACTGGATAAATGGATTAAAATAAAAAGCCAAAGGAAGTCTGAGGGGCCTGGTGGTGTGAAGGGACTTGTAGGGAGGAGTTCTGCACTGCTTCGGTTTTGTTCCTTCACTAAACTGACATCAAATTGGGAAACAGAAAAACCACATGCAGTTACTTCTTCCACGGTGAGGGCCCTGAAGGTCTGAGTAAAACAGGAGGAAACAGGAAACAGGCGGAAAGGGGTTTGACTGTCTGGATGTAACCACACCATTTCAGGTTTCTCTTGGCACCATTTCCAAGAGACTAGTGCTTTCTGGGGCTGGCTGGCTTCTTACCTGCCTCAGGACAAAGCGCACTCAGGTTACAGACACCTGGGCACACACCTCATGCCGTGCAAACCTGTCTGTCCCTCTAACAGAAAATTTTTCAGTTCTTTAGTTAAGTGTCCTCTCTTTCCATCAAAACCTGAGTTTCCATTGTGTACGGACTGGGATGTGAAAACGGTCCATTTTGGAAAACCCACCAAAGACCCTAGGTAACACCTCACCTCTGTGAATTTCAACCTGATTCCCAGTTCATCAAAACGCCCGACAAAGGCCCTTGCGCAGACCCTGGACCAGGCCTGAGGGCACCCAGCAGGTGGCTGAGTCAGCCCCAAAAAGTGCCCCCCCAAGAGGGCCCACAGAGGCCCCGGGAGGTTGGCCTGAAGGCTTGGATTTGTCTTTGGTTTGGACTCAAAGCTCGGAGCTGCAGTTTTCTTACCTAGATTCTGTCTAACCTCCCCTTAGGGAACTCAGAGCAATCGCGTGTGGGTGAAGACTAGCAGGAGAAGGCGTGGGAGGCAGCCCGCGGGGCTTTCCCGGGTGGGCTCGCAGCCACGCCCCCACACGCGGGAAGGGCTCAGGCTGGCTCTGCGGGGTGCAGGGCAGCCCCCAGGTTGCTGGAGACCCAGAGCTGCGCCCTCCGCTGTATGCTGACTGAATCTGAGTCAGCGTCAGGGCTCGGAAAGGCTTCATCCAGAAAACTAGCTGGAGGAAGGTGACGGCTTCAGTTGCTCCTGCTGTAGCGTGGGCGATCGCCTTTCCACGCCACTCCCTGGGAGGCTCTTCCAAGACACAAGTCAAACTGCAAGCCCAAAGGGCCGGCTTGTCCCCTGTCCCAGAGCTGGGGTATGGGGCGGAGCTCAAGGAGCAAGGTACGGTACTTGATAAAAGATTTCACCTCCTTGCGTTTGCCTGACCGGCTCTTTTTTGGAGGAGCTAGACTGCGCTGGAGTTGGAGGACTTGATGGAGATGGTGCGTCTGGAGGACACAGAGCACCTTTCCTGAAGGTGAAACCTGGTGACCCCCGTGGGTGGGCTCCTCTGACCACGCGAGGCTGGTGTCCAGCTCGTGGTGAGATACAGGCCCAGAGCCAGGCTCCTGCCGGGCGGAGGGCTGCAACCTCAGCCTGGCCCCGGGAAAGTCACTCAGCCCTCCAGGGACCCTGGCGCTGTGACTCTTGGAATTTTCAGCCCAGGAAAAGAAAAAAGAGTGAAATTCTGGTGAACTGTGTAAGATGCTATTTCAGGACAAGAAATAGTATTTTGAGTGACTCTAAAGAAGTCATTTGTGAAGTTTTAGACAGAACTGAAAAAAAACAGTCTAAACAGAGAGGAGCCCAAAAGGGTTGGCAGAAACAAACAGAGAAGAGGTTGGCCTTGGACTCTTCCGCAGGAAGCCGAAGGAGCCGCCGTGAGTGCAGACCAGCCGGGGGTAGGCTGGGCTCATCAGTCTGCCCATCCAGAAGGACGAAGGAAAACGTGTTGGGCTGCAGACACCAAGGGCACTGGAGGGGCCCCAGGAGAGGAAGAAAGGAGGACGCTGAGACACACTCTGAAAATAATTCTGCTCTTTGTGCCTTTTTACTGTGTGCCAACCATGTGTGAGACACTTTGCTAAATCCCGGAACAATCAGACATTTCACTGTTGTGAGCCTTGACTGTGGGCCAGCTACCGTGTGCACCTGGGCAGCACTCATTACCTAGTTTAATCCCTATCACAAAGCCGTGGACCTGCTCAGACAGTGGAGCCGGATTGGGATTCAAATTCTGCCTTGGAGACTTGATAGCTGTGTGACCTTGGACGGTGTGTATTCATCTATGAAGTAGGAATAACACTGTGATTACCATATAAAACTGTTCTGAAGACTAAATTGATCATCTGTATCTCTCTCTCTTTCTATATATATATCGCCTAGAAAGTGACTGACACACAGTAAACACCATATAAATGCATTGTTATCACCATCCCCCATTTACCAAGGAGACAGCAGAGGCAAATCATGAGACTGAGGAGCAGGGCTCGGAGCTCAGGGCTCTGTCTTAAGGCTTGCACTGTTATGCCTCTAGGCAGGCTTATCCCAAGACTCTTTTGCCTGTGGGCTTCAGTGTTACCTCTTCTAGGAGCATGTGTAGACTTTGCCCGTTGCCTGCTGCCTACAGCAGACAATTTACCTGGCTGGGGTTAAGCATCATGGGCTGCAGACAGACGCCACCCCTCACCATGACTCAGATAAAGATGACTGGCCTGACTGGCCAAACTGTGGGAGTCTATGTTTTGCATCTACAGACCACACAAAGCAGACTGGACCTCTAGAACCCAAGGATTGGTGCCACCTTTCCAGAATGTCTTTCGGTACTCCTGGGAAAGATGTTTCTCGGTTGTCTGCAGGTCTCAAAGATGGTATTTGTAGACACGATTTTAAAAGTAGTGACATTGAATCCCATCCCCAGAAATTCTGCTTTGGCTGGTGTCAATACATCCTCCGGGTCACGTGCAGCGAATCTGGGAAGCACAGACTGTGTGCCCCTCTGTTAGCAGCTGTGCACGAGCAATTTGAGGGCAGCGACCAGGTCTTGCTCTGTCCTGCGCTCCCCATGGCACCTGGAAGGGCACTGGGCCTGCCAAGAGTTCAGTGTGCATTTGCTGGGGGATTCTGGTGAACCCACAAGTAGAGGGCCACCAGGAAACAGAAAGGGACACATGAGAAGTCTCCACATCTTCACTCTTTCTGTGGCAAGACATAGCTGACAAAGTGAGCTGTTCTCAAAGGGCTAATATTTTGAATCAAAAACAAGGACTCGCAAAATGCATATTTACAAATGTCCTTTTAGTGTGAAAGGTTGCCATGGAGACTTATGAGAGTGGCATCCATTCCTGGCTTAAGAGCATGTCAGTTTCCTTGTATGAAGCTAGGCTGGCTGCCGAGCTTCTGCTGCTGCTGCTGCTGCTGGGTGGCACCTGTGGGTGCCTGGGGACAGAGAAGGATTAGTTCTTTAGGATGGAAACTCTCACACACTAAGGATGCTATGTTCTCATCCAAAACGGATAATTAGGCAATGCAAGCAGCATCTGTCTCCCGGAGATCAAATCCTCTTTATTTCAAAGTCTTTGTCCCAGTCTGGCTTTGGCTGGCAGGATGTGGCCTTCGGAGCCCACAGACTCAGTTCATCCTCCAGTTCCAGACAGGCAGGAGGAGCACCCAGGGACTTTGTCCAGTGCCTGTGTCTGCGTACAGAAACAACCTGATTAACAAGACCATTAGCGTTGCTGCAGCCTTACAGGAGGTATCCATGATGCTAATAATTAATTGCATATCTAATTGCATGGAGCCCTTTCATAACCCTTGATGACGTACACCAAGCTCCAGCTGACCTGTGTTTTCTGAAACTCAGACGCTAAAACAATGCACAACAGTAAGAAGCAAACATCACAGAGAGATAGCAGGGACTAAGGCATACTTTAGAATCCACGAGCACCTTTCCTCAGCTCTGAGACCCTGAGTATCTGCTTGGGGGCTGATGGCACGGTCATGAACGAGCTTGTCTAAAGATGTGGAAGTGGCCTTCGCCTGCTGTGTCATTTCATTAGGTGAAATACAAGTTTTGCTAAGGCAAAGACTGGATCGCCCTTTCTTCCCAGTGCCTGGCAATCAAACCCTAGGACTAGCACATACTAGGCACGTTCTACCACTGCGCTGCAGCCCTGGTCTAGGGATAAATCTTTTATTTCTCTTTTAAGGGAGTCTTTCATATCAGAAACTGGTCGATATATTGGTAACATATTGTTTGCACCCTTGGTCAGCTTCTTCCCTCTGAGACTGTGACATGATGTCTCAGTGCCTTTGCGGACTCAGCATCTTTCTCTCTATGTCCCAAGCATCCCTCCTCTCCCAGAGTGCACACAGATTTCATGACACCATGAGGATACAGCGAAGACACAACTCCAGAGATTGTGCCCTCTGGGTCTGTGAATGCCTATGTCTTGAAGAGTTGTACAAAAAGCCTTCTGCTGTCCTTCCAAAGCAGAGATGAAAGTAGGTTATGAGGTGTGTGGGTTGAGAACAAGCAGGAAGCACTGAACTGATTCAAGGATGTAGACTGGAAATGTCTACAGAGATGGCTTGACGCTAATCACCTCACTTACCCTCTTGCCACCACTTACCATATTGGTATTCTAATCTGGTCTGAATGGTTTGTACAAACCACCATATTACAAAACCTGAGACTACAGCTGAGCAGGCCCCTGAAGTGTTTTCAAATGTGCTTGCTCTTCAAATGTGGAAGACCATTGCAGACTTCCTTCTCAGCGAAGGAAGACAACAGAAGAAGAGGATGCCCGTAGGGCCAGAACTGGGCACGTGAAAGCACTTTTGAGTGGCAGCCCATGGTGGTGAGTACTCAGTGGTCAGATCCATGGTGGTCACTGAGTGCAGAGATTTTGCCCTCATGGCACCTAATTTCCTTTGTTCCAGAAGGCAATCATGTCCCTGAATTAACCAATGATTCATTTTCCAAGATGGCAGCCATTTTTTTTGCCTCTAGGCAATAAGCTACCAAAAGATTCCATAGCATTCTTTGCCCATCCTAGATCTTTCCTGGAGCATCCTTTCTACAGGCCTGATGGATACAATCCCAGTCTTGGCTATGGTTTTGTAGGAAGACGGGTGCCAGGAGGGAATGGCCCGTATAGGGTAAACTAAACATTAGCTCTCTGGGACTTCCCAGGCATGGAATCAGATCAAAGCTCCACCACCTGCCACCCAAGCGACCCCTCTAAATCTCAGTCTGTTATTTCTAAAATGAAAGTAGCAATGGTTCCCATCTCATGGGAATCCCGTGACAATTAACAAGATATTGCATAGATGGTGATTAGTATATTTCCTTGACTATACAAATACTGTTATTGCTTATAATAGTAATTTGAGGGAATCTGATTAATCAAAATTTGTCATTCATGACACATTATCACCATTGTGCCTTCCTTGTCCCCCTCTCCTTAATCCCCCTCCACAGGGCTATCATTTTATCTATCATATTTATCCACTCTCTTATTTTGTTTCCCATGGTTGCTAACTTATTACACATATACTCACTTAAATGATACATTGCCTAGTGCACCAAGGGTGTGGCTCAGTGAGAGAGTGCATGCTTGGCATGTGTGAAGCCCTGGTTCAATCCCCAGTACCACACACACACACACACACACACACAGAGGCATGGGTCAGTTTTTTCCCTCTGAGACTGTGACATGATGTCTCAGTGAGTGTGTGTGTGTGTGTGTGTGTGTGTGTGTGTGTGTGTGTGTTCCCTAATCTACTTTGTTTTCATTTGACCCTTTGGACTTTATAAATTTTATAACAATATTATCATTACCTTTGTAGTTTAATTTTCTGATATTTGCTTTTCTCACTTGATGATACCAACCAATGTTACCAACATTCATCCATGTTGATGAATAAAACTGTAATTCGTCAATTTTTTATTATTGCATAATATTCTGTCATGTAAATATAGTGTGTGCCTGCATACGTGTGTGTGTGTGTGTATTCTCCCACTCATAGGCATTTGAGATATTTTGTTTGCCTGTTTGTTTTGTTCTTTGTAAACAACTTTATTGAGACATAATTCATACCACACAAATGCACCTTTTTGTACTTAAAATGTACAGTTGAGTGATTTTTAGTCTATTGGCAGACTTCAGTAACCATAATAAAAGCTGATTTTAGAATATTTGCATTGCCCCAAGAAGGAATCTTGCATATGTGTTAGGAGTTACTCCCTACTTTTCCCCAGTTTCTTTAGTCCCTGGCAGCCACTAATCCACTTTGTCTCCATAGATTCATGTATTCTGGATATTCCATACAAATGGAATCTTTCGTAGCCTTTTGTGACTGTTTTCTCTCACTCGACATAATGTTTTTAAGGTCTGTCCATGTAGTAGGATGTTTCAGTATTTCACTTTATTGCCAAATCATTTCCTACATTTTATTTATCTATTCATTAGTTTATGGACAGTTGGGTTGTTTGTTTATAGTATTTTGCTCTTACTAACAGTGTTATCATGAACATTATTTCCTGGGCACATGTGCAAGAGTTTCTCTGGGGTGTATTCTTGGAACAGTTGAAATACAAGAAAGGCAAATGTTCAACTCCACAAGATAATGCCAAATTGTTTCCCAAACTGTTTTATAATTTACACTCTCACCAGCAAAATAAAAGATACCATGACCCACATCTTTACTAATTTTTGGCACAATCAGAATTCCTAGTTTTTTTTAAAGGTTGTTTACATTTTCTTTTTTTAGCAGTCAAACCACTACTCTGCGTTTGACCTATATTGCCTGATAATGAGATTCTAATGGAGATCTGGACAGAAAAGACTGCTTGCCCCATGGCTCCTTCTGTAATTAGCAGCTTTTCTTCATAATGCTTCTAGCTTTTGCTTCCTGACCCAGAATTCAGATGTTACTGTTTATACTCATGTTTTTCCCTCCCAGATGGGCTATGTGTTCTGTCTAGTGGCTGATTCTGGAGTCTTGCTCTACCCCTTTCCAGGCAGAGAGGAGACAGTACTGGTCTGTGTCCTTAGTACTGATGATAAACACTCCCCGACACACACGCGCATGCACATACACGCAAATACTTTCGTACCCTGGGCATCCTGCCACAACCAGATGGGAGGATGATAGCACAGGAAGCGGATTTGATGACTCCTAACCCAGCGAGAAAACTCCAGTGTCCAGTTGAATGGCTCATCCTGTGAACACCAAGCCATCAAATTCAAGTTACAGTGAGCGCGGTTTCAATCTTCATGCATACAATTCTTTCCAGAATCTCATTTTATTTATTTACTCTCTCATTAATTAAATTTCAAAAGCATTTTCCCTCCAGAGGCCTCAACAAATAACTTCTAAAATAAACACTTCATAAAAAGACTAACTCTGAAATTCAGCAGAGACAATGGAAGCAGAAAAACAAGTACAAGAAAATAGAGGAGCGGGGTGGAGGAGTTGCTCTTAGAATGATGGTAGAAAGGAGGTATTTGCTGATAGGTGTCCCTGGAGAAAGGTGTCCCTGGAGAAAGAACATGCTATTCAGCAGAGTGTGGGCAGCAGAGCACACATTGAGTTCCTTTGGTGGGCTCAGCTTTGGGGGAGGCCAGTCTTGTGCACAGCCAGTGACTAGGCAAGGGGTGGAATTGAAAGCCTGGGCTCCTTCGAGTGTCACACTCTCTATGTGTCTGCTCTCCCCACAATCCTGGCTCCTCCTGCTCTTTCTCACAGGTGTTGACTCCCAGTCAACATGTAGTGCTTCGCTATTTCCATGTTTGTTTCTGGAGAACTGTACTCGTAAGTGTTCCTTAGAGGAATAGAATCAATATAAAATATAACCACACAAGTTTTTTTATATAGGCTTACAGGATCAGATGAGGAGGAGTCCCAGTGGTAGTCTGCAGAGTTAAACGTAGAGGAATCAAAACTGTTCACTATGCGTCTGGAAGGCTAAAGAATCCAGCAGTAAAAGGTCAAGGCCTGGACGCTCACCGGGGAGTCACTGCTATGAGTTTGTGTTGGAAATCCAGAGTTTGAGTTGGAAGGCTGGAAGAACTGGAAACCAACATCCAAAAGAAAAAGCTGGAGCTGTTTTGAAGAAAAAGGACAGACTTCCTTCTTTTTTTCTCTTTTCATTCCATCCAGACTACAAGTCTGTTGTTTGGTGCTACCTACATCTGGGGTGAGTCTTCCCACCTCAGCTTTTGGCCTGGATGTCAATCAGCCATGAATCCATCTGGGGCTTTCCTCAAGTTGACACATCACAGTTAGCGATTACAAAGACCTATGTTTGTGTGGCTGTGTTATTAACCAACCAGCCTCAAGTGGCTTGACACAGAGCGGTCACCTTTTTCCGTGAGAAATGCATTTTAAGACCTCCAGTGGATGCCTGAAACTGTAGATGGTATCAAAACCTGTGTACCATGCTTTTTCCTACACACACAAACCTACGGGAAAGTTTAATTTATAAATTAGGCATCGGAAGGCATTTACAGTGATAATTTGTTGTAGATCTCAGCACCTGAACATATGATTTTTTCCTCCCTTATTAAGCCTATATGGCTTCTCTTTGGCATATGCAGACTGCTAGAGTCACTCCTCTTATGATTTGGGGCCATTAGTAAAATGAGAGTTACTTGAAGATGCAGAGATATCGACACAATCCCTCTAATGTGAGGCAGCTTGTCAGTGACAAGTGGCCAGATTGCTTATACAACATGGATTTTCCAGACAAAGAGTGATTTATGTGCTGGGCAGGAATGGGGCAGTACAAGATTTTACCCAGTTATTCAGAATGGGGCATAATATAATTTCGGACAATGGTTGAGCTCAAGTAACTGAAGCATGGAAAGCAAAACCATGAGTAAGAAGGCACCTCTGCACAGGATATTTGCATTTTCTTGGCAAATATAAACAGTACAGGAAAAGCTTGGGTTGAGAGTAACTTATCTGTGAGTGTTTCACAAGATGAGAAAATATTTCTAACAAATTTTAACTTGATGAATGAATGACGCATTGCAAAACAAGCCGTATGTGATGTTGAATGTCATGTGATCACAATACAGTCAAAAGTGCCTCTTTGTCTGTCTCTATCTCTGTCTCTCTCTGCAGGATTGTGGGTGATCGTCTTCCAAAAGCAAGAAGTTATGGAGGTGATCTCAGCTGCAAAGGAGGAGGAGAAAAAGGTGGAGGAACTCCTCACTTCAGATGAGATTAGAGAGATGTGTAAAATGTGGGAAACAGTGTAAAATTTTGTAGAAAAGTACCACCTGAAAAAGGCTATAGCAGTGCGAAAGAGGAATCTGTTAAATGCAATGTCACATTTCATCTTCCAAATGAGACAAAAGCTAGTGTCATTGAATAGGTTCCTTGTTAAAGGCGCGCGAAAAGAAAAAGAATTCATTGAGCCACAGCAGCGATTCTGTTAGTGACAGTGAAAGTCGTGGTACACAGTAACGCTCCTCTCTCTTGTCGCCCTCACACCAGCCATGAAGGTTTTCAAAGATACGTGCAGGTTAATTTGTTTATTTGTCTTTATACTTTATATTGTATTTGTTTTTCTATTATATTTCAGTATGAATCAGCTGAGTTTTCATTAGTTCTTATGGAGAAATTTGCTTTGATATACAAGTGCTTTGGATCACGATCATGTTTCTGAGATGAATTGTGCTTATAAACCAAGGTTTTATTGTATTTCAAATGTAACTATGATGAACCTGTCTTTATCACATCCTAAAATAGAAGACAATTTCTAAATAAATGAAGAGTTGATTCCTAAAACAGACTAGGTTAAAACATTAAGCATATTTTAAGGCTTTTAATATTTATTTATTTCCAAATTGCCATTGGAAATGTCAAAATAATTATTGCTCTCAAGAAAAGTGTATGAAAGTGTAAGAGTTTATTCCTCTGAGTCTATTCTGACATTTCATGTTTGTAAAGTTTTTCCATTTATGTGGGAATAGTTATATTATTTTTGTTTTAATTTTTATTTCTTTGATTAGTTGTGAAGCTGAGCATTTTTTTTTAAGGAGAAAAATTGCAGAAAGCCTTGTGAATTAAGATAGAAGATAGGAAGACCAGGTATATATAGGTAAAACTTCAAGAAGAACAGATTTTCAACAGCTCTATTGAGGTGCAATTGACCTACAATAGACTGCACATATTTTAAAGTATGCAACTGGGTATGTTTTGAGATGTGGATATATCTGTGAAATGCAGGGGAGAAGGGTGAAAAAACCCTTTGTCTTCCAAGGTTTGCTAGAATGAACTGCCAGTAAATAGATAAATATGTGAAAAATGCTCACCAATTTACGTATGCATGATGAGGGGCACCACAGGCCAGGGATTGCTTAAGAACCTGAGGAGTCAGATGCTCATGTGCCCTTTTCTATAGGGAGAGCGAAAGGAAGGAAGGAAGGAAGGAAGGAAGGAAGGAAGGAAGGAAGGAAGGCAGGCAGGCAGGCAGGCAGGCAGGCAGGAAGAAAAGGCCTGGAGAACAGACAATGGCTTGTAAATGATTGTTTCTGAAAGTTGAGTGGCCAGAGAGACACAATAGCTTGTGGACTAGGTATGGGAAGGTGAGGGGAAGAAATGCTCTGCAAACAAAATGGTCTTATTATGCAGGTAACGTTTCTTAGGTATTTCTCTGTCACATAAGGTAAACTTCAGAGAAGGCCCCTGCCTGTGCCTGCTGGAGATACAGGAGATGTAGCAAATGGGGAGAGAGGTGCAAGGGGAAGGTCTGGAAGATCTTGACTCTAAGATGGTTTCTCCAGGATCTGCTAGTTTAAGAGTGGGAGTACAGGTGGACAGTGGTGGAAGATTCCAGCCTCTAGAATGTCCAGGCCCCTGGAACATCGATGGCAGTGGAGATACAGTTCTCATTGAGGCCACTTCTGAGCCTGGGACAGCATAGCCTGGCACCTGCCCTCATAAAACTTTTATTTGTGGGGACTGCTCTGGATATATGAGCATACTATTGAATCTAGAGTAAGTGTCTGGGATTTACTAATGGGCCATGCATCTGGCTGGGGCAGCTCCAAGATGCCTGGATTTAAAGAAGTTCAGTCAGTTCCATAGCTCAGTGTGGGCTTTGGTTCCTACCATTCTCTTCCCCTTTGGTGAATTCCTCTTCAGTCTAGGAAGGACGCGAGTAGTTCTAACATACCCGCCACAGACTTGGAATTACCTATGTCTATGGGCCTGATGTTCAAGGTCCATAATCATGCCTGCTCATGACAGTATTGTCTACATTCCATTATACTCACTGGCTACCTGTCCCCACCACTACTCTATATGAGACACTGTACAAATCATGACCTGTTATAGCCTCACAGCATTCTGAAAGACAAGGGTATCATTTTCATTACATGAGCAAAGAAACTAAGACTCAAAGAGATCAAATAGCAGGCCCCAAATAAATTGTCTACTAAGTGTAGGGTAAATTAGACTGACAAAGGAAAGATTAAGAAGAATAGAACAAAAAGAGTTTAATAACACAGGAAGCAGCCATACACACAGGAGAAATTCAGTGATGAGTTACTCGAAGGGGTAGTTGGAACTTCAGCTTATAGTTGGCCCTCTGGGTCCGCAGGTCTACATGTGTGAATTCAACCAACCGTGGGTCAAAAATGTTCACTTACAAAAGAGTACATCTGCCCCGAACATGTACAGACTTCTTTTTCTTGTAATTTTTCCCTAAACCACATACTATAACAATTATTTACATAGTGCTTTCATTATATTGGGTGCTATAAGTCATCTAGAAATGACTCAAAGTGTATGAAAAGATGCATGTCATTTACATGTGAATACTACATCATTTTGTATAAAGGACTTGAGCATCCTCAGATTTTAGTATCCACCTGAGGTCCTGAAACCATTGTGAATACTGAGGAACAACTGTATGCAGTATTTTAATAAATGAGCACTTTTAGAAAACTGATGAGACAAGGGTTGAAAGGGTATAGGCTTTTAGGAGTGGCAAATTGTGGGACAGCAAAGATACAGGAGAGACAGGTGGAAAATA
Organism: Hystrix cristata; assembly: GCA_004026905.1. NCBI lineage: Eukaryota > Metazoa > Chordata > Mammalia > Rodentia > Hystricidae > Hystrix > Hystrix cristata. The sequence continues at coordinate 18,892 of PVJO010008038.1, read as the reverse complement.
AGAGTTGTTTTAGTGGGTTTGTTATTTAAATTCCTCTGATGCAGTCTCTGGGCTAAGAACCTACGTATTTCTCCAGTGACTAAGAATTATCCTCTAAAAATCATCCTGCTTCTCCTTGTAGAAAGAGGAGGACAAAGAATTTTTCTTGTAGTATCTATGTCTCTTCAGTTACCTTCCGCTCAAAATAATCCTTACACCAAAGTGGCCTATTTTGGGTGGCGTACTCCAAATCTCTTCAATGTAATCATGACTGAGTACTTGCCAAAATGAATGCCAGGCACCAGCTAACAATTCAGGAAGCTCAAAGGACATCAAGCAGGATCAATACCAGAACCACACCTACGCATATCATATTGAAACTGCAGGAAGATAAAGAGAAAATCATTAAAGAAGCCAGAGAAGGAGAAAAAATTCTTATCTGTAGAGGAGCAAGGTAAGAATTACAAATTTTTCTCACCAGAAGCCAGGCAGGCAAGAAGAAAACAGAGTGAAATATTTAAAATATTGAAAGGAAAAAAATCATCAACCTAAATTTCTTATTCACTTAAATTATCCTTCAATGGTAAAGGAAAAACAAAGACTTTTTCAGTAAGTGTTGAGGGAATTCAGTAAGGCACCAGTATATCTGCCTTGCAAGCAATGTCAAAAAATGTTCTTCAGGAAATAACATGTTTCAAAAACTCTGATCTACATGAAAAAAAGGATCTGGACATGGTAGTGCATGTTTGTAATCCCAGAACTCTTGGAGGCTGAGGCAGGAAGATTGTACGTTTGAGCCCAGCTTGGGCAACTTCAAGACTTAGCAAAATTCTCTCTCAAAATAAAAAAGGAAAAAACAAGGGGTGAGGATGTAGCTCAGTGTAAAGGCCCTCGTTTCAACCCCCCCCAGGTCAAGAAAGGAAGAAAGAGGAAAGGGTTTCACAGAAGAATAAATAAGGGTAAAAGTAAAGTATTTTTTCTTATTCTTAACTGATTTAATAGATTGTTATTTGTTAAAAGTAATAATAGAAACGATGTGTTGAATGATTATAGTGTATGAATAAGTAAATTGAATAACTAGAATAAATCAAGAGAGAGGAATTTGGATACTAAACTTCTCATAAAACAATATAGTGTGACTTCAAAGTGGTCTTTGATTAGGAAATATACCACGTTCATGGATAGGAAGACTCAATATTAAGAAGTTATTTCTTCCCAGCTTAATCTGTTAATTCAACACAATCTCAATCAGAATCCCAGCATGTTATTTTGTAGATGTCAATAAATCAATCCTAAAGTTTCTATGAAAAGGCAAAAGACCCAGGCTAGCCAATGCAGTACTGAAGAACAAAGTCAGAGGACTGACATTACCCAGCCTCAAGCTTACCATAAAGTGGTAGTACTCAAGGCAATGCTGTATCAGAGAACTAGTAAACAAGTGAACATAATAGAAGGCCTAGAAATTGACCTACACAAATATAGTCAATATAGTCAATTGATGTTTGACAAAAAAGCAAAAGCAATTCAGAGGAAAAGGAAAGTCTTTTCAACAAATGATGGAACAACTGACCACCCACATACAAAAATAAAAATTAATCCAGCACATACCTTACACCATTCATGAATTTAACACAAAATGGATCACGTGCTTGAGTGTACAATGAAGCAATATGAAACTTCTTGAAGACTACACAGAAGATGATACTAGATGATCTCAGGTTTGGCGATGAACTTTAGGCACAATGAATTTTAGCTTTTATTAGCACAAAAACAAAGAAAATTAGATAACTTAGCATTAAAATCAAACACTTCTCTGCAGAAGACACTGTTAAGGAAACAAAAAGAGAAGCCACAAACTGGTAGAAAGTATTTGCAATTTACATATCTAATAAGGAATCTGTATCCAAAATATACAATTTACTCTTAAAACTCAATAATAAACAAACAATCCAATTTAAAATTGAAAAAAAAACTGAGGATACACAGATGGCAAATAAAACCTTTGAAAAGATGTTCATTGTGTGTCACCAGTGGATTGGAACTTAAACGGAGATACACTAACAACTATTAGGATAGTTAAAATTTTAGAGGAGGAACAAATTCTGTGAATCTATTGCACAGCTTGGTAACTACCCTTTATAAAACAAAGTATATGCTTTAGAAATAAAAATGTACTTTGCATTTCTAAATGACTGAAAAAGTAGATTTTACATGTTCTCACCACGAGTACAAAACGATGATAAATATGTAGGGTGATGGATGTGTGAATCAGCAGACTAACTTGAGAATTCCACAACGTACACATATATTTAAACATCACAGTGTACCTCATAAGTATATACAATTATTATTTGTCAATTAAAAATAAAAGAAAACACTGACAACACCCAGAGCTAGTGAGGATATGGAACAACAAGGACCGTCTCATTCGTTGCTGGCACAAATACAAAAATGGTACACCCACTCTGGAAGCCGGTTTGGTACTTTCTTACAAAGCTAAACATAGTTTTACCATGCAATCCAGCAATAATTCTCTTTAGTTTTAATCCAATGAAATTGAAAATGTGTTCTTACAAAAACCCATGCATGAATGTCTATAGAAGCTTTATTCATCATTTTCCCCAAACTGGAAGAAACCAAAATGTTCTTGAGTAAGTGAATAGATAAACATACTAGCACATCCAGATGATGGAATATTGTTTGGTGATTTTAAAAAATGGGCTCTCAACTTACGAAAAGACATGATGGAATCTAACATACATCTTTTAATCATTATACAGTGTGATTTCAACTATGTGTTGTTTTGGAAAAGTCACCATAATAGAGACAGTAAAATGATCAGTGTTTGCCAGGGATTTGGAGAGGAAGGGAGAGGGATAAATATGTGGAGCACAGGGGACTTTTAGGACAGTGAAATTCTTAATAATACTATAACGTTGGATATGTGCCATCGTGCATCCCTCAAAACACACAGAACTGCGCAACACAAGAGACAACTGTAATTTAACATTGGGCTTCAGTTAATAGTAATATATCACTATTGGCTCATTAATTGTAACCACACCAGTGGAAATGTTAACAACAGGGGAGACGGTATACAAAATGTATGGAAATCTGTATTATCGCTCAATTGCTCAGTCAATCTAAAAAACAAATTCTATTTAATAATTTAAACGTTAAAAAGTTTAAAAATTCAAGAACATCAACTATAAATATATTTTTTCAGAAGTCTGCCCGCTTCCAAGTTCTTATTCAATCCTTCCACAAATGGCCTGAAATCCTACATTCTTGCCTGGAGAACGGCTATCCAACCTAATTCATGCCAGAGTAATTCCAGGTCCTCCTTCAGTTCCATGGCTCAGTTCTCATTTGGTCTATGTAACTTTTGTATAAGATGTGGCGTCCTGGGCGCTGGGTGCAGGGATTCTCATAGAAACAGACTGGAGAATTTGCATTCTCTTAAGATCGCTGGTGAGTCTGAGGCATCCTGTTAGGACAGTTGCCACTGGTAACAGTCCCCTACGCTCCTCTCAGTTTCAAGAAGAGCATTTGAAAGCCCACTGTTATGTCCTCCCTCCTGAAAGACCAGCTCATCACGCCTGCCTGAACCAAATCAGCACTCCCTTGCTCTTTGGAAGCTGTCTTTGTGCTTCCCCTCTACTGCCCATAATGCTTTGCACCAAACCAATGCAAATTACAATATTTAGTTGATGATAGATTGCTCACACTAACGAGTGCCGGGCAGGAGCTGACACTAGACCTCCATTCTTTCTTTCATTCCACAAATATTTACCAAGTACCTGCTATTGACTTGGGCCTATAAGCTAGTCCTGGGAAGACAGCGATGAAAAAGACATATTTCTCGCCCTCATGGGATTTAATTGAGTGCATAAAGCAGACAATTGAACACTAAAGTGCAAGGAGTGTCTGGCAGTGAGCATGCAGAGCGCTGTGGGAATGCGTGCAAATGCTTTAACTAATTCTGGGAGGCAGATGTTCTGGAGCAAAACTCGGTGGCAGGTGGTGGGCCGCACCCATGCCAAAGGCAAGGAAGCTGGTGACAGGTGGTGTGAGGAGGCCAGGACAGAGGGTGGCATACAGATAGCCAGCAGAAGAAAGCAAGGGGCTGTCCTGGAAGCAGAACAGAGAATAGCATTGGGTAATCAGGCAGCTGGGTGTGGATGTGAACAGGCATAAAGACTGTTGGCACCCAAGGGTCATAGCAGCTGGTGACACAATTCCTCATGGCCCAGGGACAAGAAGAGGACTTTAGTGCCCGGGAGAAATAGGGCCTGAGGGAACCAAGGTAAAGCTATAGGTACCAGGACCCAAGGCAGAAAACATGCTAAGGCCAAGGCCAAGGCCAGTCTCCAACAACAAGGGCAGAGCAAGGCCCACAGTGTCGGGGCTGACTGTGTGCTCAGCTGAGTGCTGGTCTGGAGGTCCCGACACCATACCGGACAGATACTGCCTTGGTCGTAGAGCCTGTGCCTGGCTGAGTCTGCAGATGAACAGCATGTATTACAGCTGTGCGGATGGCGGGCTGGGGGAGTGAGCCTGCAAGTTGAAACCCTGCTGCACCTGGGCGTCTCCAGAGGCAAAAGAAACCCAGGGCCTGGGGGGTGCCGATTGAGATCGGCCCTTATCCGAGATAGGGCCTGGGCATCGGTATTTTTAAATTCATTTTGCATAATTTATTATTAAATAAGGTCAATTATAGTCTCTGCAGGTGGAAATGTGAGAGGTTTCGTGACCACCAGAGTTAATGAAGGATGATTTCCTAATTCCATGATTTCTTCTACATTTATTGGTTGGTATTCTACTGTAAAGAAAAAATTTCTCCTTTATCCCATTTATTTATTTCCTTATTCATTTATATCACTATGAACTCATGTATTCCATTTTATACAAGGGATTATAATCCTTTTCTATTATTATATATTTTGATGATCAGATTTTCCTGGGTTTGTACAGTGGGAGCCCCTTCAAGCTAGCTCTTAGATCCTTTGGACATGTTGTCATAATTTTTTTTTAACTCTCTAGACAAAAGGTTCTAAGCTTTTTAAAAATACTTTGCCTGTACACACCCTGGAATCAGGCACTTCTCCAAGGATCTCAGGCTCCTTTTAGTGGAGGATAGTTTGTAGAAACCGGTGTCTGGGTGCTTAGTGTACTCAGTGCTATGAGAGTGGGATTGCTTCTAGGTCCTTTTAACATTCTGAGTTAGAAAATACACACACACACACACACACACGAAAGCATGTTTTCATACAACTACCTCTAATTCCTATTCTACACCTGGGTTCTTGGTAGCCTTCCCTACCTCCACATTTTAAATCTTCTTTCCAACAGTATGGTAAGAAGATGGCAAACCTGGCTTCTATAACCATCAATCTATTTCCCACCTGCCCCATCCATCTCCACATCCAACTCGGCACCACTCAGGCCACCTCCTTGGCTTTGATGCCTCCTTAGTTAATGACCCTGATACTTGGCTCCAGCTATGCCATTGTTTCCAATGAAAAAAAGGAAGAAATGGAAAGGTAAGCCCTTGATTGTTTCAAGAGCTCTCTAGGTATCCAATGAGCAGCCATGTCAGAGGAGCACTGCAGAAGGTAGCAGGTGAGAAATTAAATGCTGTTGGGAACACCTCACGTTTGCACAGGGATTTAGGGATTATGAAGTTCTTTTGCATATATTTGCATATTAACCTATTGAGTTTTTGCATCCATCTCTAAAGTTAAAAAAAGTATACTCAAGAAGGAACAAAGGCCCTAAGTAGGATATCTCTGAAACCTGCTGAGGGGAGAGTCAGGTTTTGAGGTTGGAAGATCTAGATTTAGCCCAGAATGTTTTCTGTTTAGCCTTATCCACATTTTCTTTCAATTGTACGCGTGGGAGACATATGGTAATAAACAGTCTACTTTACCTGACAAAGTGTAGTCCCTCCTGCTCGCGTCTGATTGCATGACATATCTTCTCTATCCTTTCTAGCTCAAGCTGCCTATATTGTTGTATCTGAAGTAAGTGTATAGCGGGCAATTGTGGATAATATTTTTAATCCACCCCATCAGTTTCTGTCTTTTAAGTCGTGTGCTTAGACTATTCACATTTAATATAGTCATTGGTGTACTGGAACCTAAATCTGCCATTTGTGTAATCTCCTCTTGTATGATCTAGGGGAATAGTTTTATTAACTATTTTGTTACTAAGATATTGCAGTTGTTTTTGTAGTTTTAAGAGGGAGGGAATCCCACTTTGTATCATTCAGGTTCTTAGGAGAGAGAGACAAATAGAAACACACATGCGCGCACACACGCAGAGAGGGGTGTACCTACATTTTATGTATAATTTATTCTAAGGAACTGGCTCGCACGACTGTGTGGGTGGGACATCTGAAACCTGCAGGCCAGGCCAGCGTGCTGGAAAGTCAGGCAGCAGTTGGTGCTGCAATTTTGAGGCAGAATTTCATCTCTAGGACATCTGAATGATTGCTACTAAGGGATCCGGCTGCCTGGATAAGGCACCACCCACAGTACTGAGAGTAAAGACAACTGCTGTCAGTATTAACCACATCGCAAAATACTTTCCCAGCAGCACCTAGATTACTGTTTGATTAGCTAAGTAGGTACCACAGCCTGGCCGAGTTGACACAGAAAGCTAACCACTACACATTTCATCCCATTTTGTTCCTATTTAGACACGTGTGAAGGCTTCTTAAGTAGTGAGAGCACCGCCTGGTTGATCGTTTCTGTTCAGCTAGAATGGTGACAGTTATTGGGTTACAGGAGGCTTTGACACTCACACATCGACCTAACATCCCTTGATCTGAGGTAGGGGCCGTATTTAAAACCTAAAATATCAAGCATATCTGGTGGTGATTTGGGAATCCTACTCCTACGCGGGATATTGTCACGAATGTTGCAAATTACTGAGCGCCTATATCCACGTTGATTTTTAGAACACTTCTTTTTGAAGGAAACTGCTCCTTTGAGCATAACTCTCCCAGGCAGAACTGGTGCTGTCTGGGATGCCTTTTAAAGAGAGCTGTGGTTTGTCCCCACAAAAGCTCGTGCTGTGGCTTGTGTCCTGAGTGCAACGTAATGGTGTGGAGAGGCAGTACATCCTTTAAGAAGTAGTTAGGTGGTGGGGATCCACCCCTACGAAGGGATTAATATATTTCCCTCAAGAGTGGGTTGACTAAATGAGAATGCATTGTTAAAAAGCAAGACCGGTACCTGCTCTCACTCTCTTCAGCTTTTCCTCCATGCAGAAAACAGCACAAGGTGTTTGCTGGAAGCCAAGCAGATCCTGGCCCCATGCTATTAGACTTTCAGAACTGCCAGCTAAATAAACATCATTTCTTTATAAATTATCCAGTCTTGGATATTCCGTTATAGTGACAGAAAATGGACTAATACATAGAAACAGCATAATTTTTTATCCTAATAACTTTGTCAGTTTTCTGTGAAGTATCAGAGACTTATACATATGTGGTGAATCAATGGGACCTTACTGCAACAACTTATTAATATTTGAAAATACTGGTGATTAATAAATAGCCTCTTTTTAAGGAGAATTTGCCTCCAAATTTAAACTGCAAAGTTGCTAGGATAAATGTGTGTGTGTTATTTTAGCAGTTGCATTATGACTTCTGTGTGTATTGTTTGGAATATATTTCTGCTGATAATCCAACCCTAACCCTAACCCTAACCCTAACAACCACAAAGAGGGAAATCTCAAGTCTGAAAAAAATCACTTCCTCAAAGTTAATCTTTTCTTTAGGGGAAGTAAGGCCATTCCATCTGAAGACATTAGAGAACTCAAGAAAAAGTGGCCAAGTGCAAAATATGTGCTATGAGAGGGAGAGAAGATACAGAAGGCCACGTGCATGCTGGAAGACGCAGGGAGCACAGGCCAGGGGCTGTGCTTAGGGTATTGGGGAGCAGGAAGAATGCAATGCAGATCTGAGGGAAGCATGGGCAAGCTTTGATTGGACAGAAAACAGGCAGATGTTCCCTCAGGAAGGGTTAACAGCACAGGAAAAGCACGGGAGGAGTGTGGCCAAGTGAGGGGCTGTGGAGCAGCAGGCGCTGGACAATCAGAGGACACACAGGCTGTGGAGCCACCAGAAGCAGGGCCAGTCCCCAAGGAGAAAGGACCTGCCCTTGTGGTCTGATGTGGGGCCTGATCTCACTCAAACCAGTTCCTCCATGGGCGTTTCATGAGCCCCAGTGTCATCAGTGACGATGATTCCTTAACAGATGAAGAGGATCTGTGCCTCCCAGGGTCTTCGACCACACTGCAAATGGCCCACGGAGGAGGAACATACCAGATCTTTGAAATCTGGTGTGTTTATATCAACAGCACATCTCAGTTCTGACTAGATACACTTCGAGGGCTTGAATGCTACACAGTACTAAGGGCTGATCCTGGAGCTTGGAGGTGGCAATGAGTTTCTGGGAAGGAAAAAAAATTCATTATAGTTATAAAAGGCCAGAGTGGTTTGCACAAAGCTCAGGGTGATCTTGCAATAGATCACTGGACTGTGTTAAATTATTAATAAGTTGCCCTCCACTTACAGAACAAGCCTGGGTCTCAGTCATGCTGGGGAAATGGAGAGAGGAGGTGTAAGAACCAAGAAGGTAGCCAGTGCCAGAAACATGCTTTTAAAGAATGATCCCTGCAACCCTAACTGTCCCATGTCTCAGCTGTCCCTGGTAACAGACCCCGACAGGCAAGCCTGGGACATCTAAGCTGGGCCATCAACATTTTCTCTGCTCCTTCCCAGGAATCAAGATGCTGGGGGGAGTTTTACTGGCCTTAGTAGCTCTCCCATGCGTCTACTCACTGGACCCACCTCAAGAGGTAAAAACTGCAATGATTCCTAAAATGTTGCATGATGTTACCTTTGTTGAAGTTGATAACCACTGTGGTTATTTTTTAGGAGAACGTCGATTCTTAGGAAAATCAATTCTGACACACTGAAGTCATAAGGGGTAAAAGATCATAATGTAACAAACCTTCAAATGGTTCATGAAAAAAATTTTAAATTATGTATATGTGAGTGTGTGTGTCGTTTGGATGCACAGAAAGGTAAAAATGATAAATAGGTTAGCTTGCTCATAGCTGATAGAAAGGACATATGGATGTTCTTTGTGTTGGTCTTATTTTTGCAATTTTTTGTGAAGTTTGGAATTATTTCCAAATTAAATTTAAAAAATTTTAAATCTGACTTTGAGTCTTGTCCCCAGACGTTCTGGTTTAGTGGGTATTAAAAGCCCCCAGGTGACTCCAAACCGGAACTGGCAGCCCCCAGGCTGAGAGGCACCCAGTCCCCTGTCCACGCCAGTCTTCAGGTGAGAAGATGGGCGCCTTGGCCTAAGGCAGCCTGGGACTTCCAAGAACAGGGAATTTGTGAAGCGTGGCCCCTGTGGAGACCGTCCCTGGGCTGGAGTGTGCCAGGCATCTGCCAAATGCTCATCGTCCTCCACTTCCTTCCAGGGAGACACAGCGACTGCTGCCGCTTTTAACTGCTCAGCTGTCTGGGGCACTTTTATCAGAGGTGGGCTGTTTGCTGGAAAGCGGTGGCAGAGGTCACCAGGCTGAGTGATTACTTACACCTGTGCGCCCTTTCATGCCAGCTGAGGCAGGGCTCTGGGAGGGGCTGAGGGGCCTGCCTTTTTCTTGCTGAAGAGCAGTTCGGGGTGGAATGGAGTGGGGCAGAGGAGGCTGAGCGCAGGTGGTGACTTAAGCAAGAGCCCCAGGGGAATCCTGTTCTAACCATCCACTTTAGCTGCAAACTGATTTGTTTCTTCCCCACTTTCAATTAGCAGAAACACAGCCTTGTCCGCTCTGTTCATGGCTTCCCTTCCCCTGTCCCTTGAGGCCAGTGACACGCATTTGTGAGGCAATAAGGGCAGCCTGGGCTCTAACCTCCAGCCTGCCCTTTGAGTCCCATTAGAAGCCGAGAGTGGGGCCCACCTAGAGGGCGCTGACACCTTTTAAGGTCCTGGCAGGCTGGTGCTGGCGCAGTCCCCTAAGAGCGTCTGATCTTTGTTGGCCATGTGTCTGTCTCCTCTTTTCAGTGCTTCGTTTGTGGAATGTGATTTTCTCCCCAAGCAGACAGCAAGGCTTTGTTGTCATAGGATGGAATCTCCTTGCTCTGGGACCCGGACCCGCGTTGGGTCCTATTTCTATTTCATCTCTGCACGTGGCTCCCCTGGACAGAGTAGGTACCCCGCAACTTACTAGATTGGAGTCAGGGCAAATACAAGAGCGGAGGTCTCCGTGTATGGAGCGGGAGATGGAGGTTGAAGAGAGAGAGAGCAGCAGGACTCAGGACGGCAGGTCAGAGGCAGAGTGGGTGGAACTACAGGAGTAGAATGGTGTGAGGCACCCCTGTGGGGCAGGACGGCAGGTCAGAGGCAGAGTGGGTGGAACTACAGGAGTAGAATGGTGTGAGGCACCCCTGTGGGGCAGGACGTGGGATCATCCCCAAAGGAGAACCTGCCACAGTGCAGGACAGGTGAGGAGAGCAAAGACAGCCAGACTCTGGAGACTCACCCAGGACTGGGGGAATCATACACGGAAATCAGAGCAGTTAGCTGGGCGAGGGCCAGGGAAGGGGCGGGAGGGGGCATGAATCCTTGGGGGAGGGGCACTAGGTCTCAGGTTGTTCTCAGAGGGTACAGCTCATAAGGAGGAATTTGACTGTTATAGAACTTCAACTTGACCAAAGAAAACTGGACCAGTCCCATGGCCAAGCTGAGGGACTCTGCATACCCATTTAAGGGCTTTCTCTTGTTACCTGTAAAATGACTTGTAAGGGGGACGGAGTTTGGGGGTCTTTGCAGCTGAAACACCTTCTTTTACTCTCCTCCAGTTCCCACTGAATGCAAGCACTCGGGTTTCGGAGTGATAGGACAGAGGAGCTGACCGAGGTCCCTCAGGCGCCGAAGGACAGTGCTCAGGGCAGCCCAGGGATGAGGACCTCAGGAGCCGGGCTCTTTAAAGCGTCCAGCTCTGGTGCTCGCAGCAGGGCAGCTGCTGTGTTGGTCGGCTCTGCACAACCCGCAGCACGAGATCTGCTTTGGGCTTTGGGAAGGCCTCCCTCATGCTGCTCCTTTGGTTTTCCTTTTCTTTGGCCTCGTCCTTGCATTAAAGATGTACTGTAACATTCTCTTAACTCATGATGTTTTGCCCATCGTGCCTATGTTGGGTCCGTAGTTGTACTTTCTGTGGTTTGTACTTCCTAGAAGGTTGTAGTTAGACCTAATCTGCATTCCTGGCCCATCACTGTAGCCATCCATTAGGAAAACTTTGTCTCATGGGAATGAAACTACAAGCCCAGTTCTTAGCCCGGGAGCAGGGAAACTCCAAGAGTCAGCACCCCACTCCCTACAGAAGATGGGGATACAGCAGGCTTGGAAGGGAGGGTGAGGAAGGTGAGGTAAAGTCTGCTGCCTCTGTGTATGAACTGTCAGCCCTCCATGTCTGTGGGCCCTACAAACAACTGTGGACCAAAATCCCTCTTTAAAAGAAGCGTCACAGCTGGCTATGGTGGTACACACCTGGAATCCCAGTACCATGGGAGGCCGAGGCAGGAGGATCACAAGTTCAAGTCCAGGTTGGGCAACTTAGAGACTTAGTAAGATCCTTTCCCAAAATAAAAAGATAATAACATAAGAAAGGGCTGGGAATGTAGCTCAGTGTAAAGGCCCTGGGTTCGATGCCCAGTACTGCAAAATACAAAACGAAACAAAGGCCTGCGTCTGTACTGATCACATGTAGACTTTTTTCTTGTCACCATTCCCTAAACAATACAATATAAAAACTATTTACACAGTAGTTATATGGCATCAGTACTGCAAATCATCTAGAGATCCCGAGATGGTTTCAAGTATTTGGGGGGATGTGCATAGGTCCTATGCAAACACTGTAGTGTGGCATTTTGTCTAAGAGACTTGAGAACATACTGCTTGTTCGAAGCCCAGGTTTTAGGAACTGAGTTGGAGCCACTCCTGAAGGTGGGTGGGCTTGGGTGGGCACTGAGCCCAGCGCAGGTGCCAAGGAGGTCTTGATAGTCCCCAGCTCTGGTCCAAGACTGGAAAAGCAGCACTTGCTCAGCATCCCATGCATGGGGATGCTTGATTCCTAGTTCTTGTGATACAGATTCTGGTAACTTCATGCAGCTTCATAAGTCTGATATGGTCAGAAACGGAGGAGCTGGGTGAGTCCCTCCTGCCCTTCCTTCAGCTGCGGGCTCAGCACCATTCTGGTGATCATCTCCGTTTAAGCTTAAGAGGCCGTGATCCCCGAGGTGACGCTGGTCTGAGACGGAACAGGGGCACCTGAAGTCAGAGGGCTCTGATCCTTTAGATACTGGAAGCCTGAGTTGTGCTAGTGCTCATGGAGAGTTCCTTTTCCTCTTCCTCCTCTGGGGCCCGGCACGGACCAAGCCTGCAAGCCGAGGTGCTAGCCTGAGCGTGCCCGCCTGCTCCTTTGCCACCAGTGACAGCTTCACCTATGACCATGAGTTCCTCTTCCTCTTCCTTCTCCCCTTTGTCCTTCTTCCTGTCCCTGCTGCTACCGTCCCGTGATCTTCAATAAACTTCGCTACTTTCTCCAGGTGTTCTTTCCTGATACACAAGAACCTGGACTATTTTTTGCCCATTTGACTGTAACAAGTTTTCATGACAGGAACACATAATTTTTTTCCCAATGTCCACAGTGTGTAGGAAATTACTGAGCCTGTTATAGGAACTCATAAATAAATAAACACATATATGCATACCTACATACTTGCTAAATTGTGTCACCCTAAATATGATGCATCTCTGATGATTCTTAGAGCTTTGGGGGAGAGTAGCAGAGCAAAGGAGACAAGTTCCTAGCTGTCTACAGATTGTTGTTGGTGGTGGGATACTTTTTTCCCTTGTTCTGAGATTAGTAATGAATGGTTGTTGTGTCATTTATTTGAGGACAGTGTGTAGAAAAAAGTCCCCTCTGGGGACCATTTCTCCAAATCTTTTGTGACCAATCTTCATTTCTTCTGGTGTGTACCTTTTCCCTGCTGGGCAATATTCTAGAACATTCTTCTAGTCTTTGTGGTGTTGGAAATCACACTGAGCTTTGGACTTGTCCTTGGGATGGGAGTTGGAGGAGCTTCCCACTTCCACACTTCCTCAGGAAAACCCATCTCTTGTACCCACATCTTACAGCCACCAAATGTCTATTTAGTGCAGGATCAACAGGACAGAGGATCGCCTCTGCTCTCCACAGTGGAGTGGAATATTTAAAGCAGAGTCGCCTCAAAGGACTGTGGAGGATGGACACGGAAGAATGTTAATAAACTTTCCTACTCTCCAGTATTTCCCCAAGGTGCTGAGACCTGCCTAGGGTTTGATTTTGTTTCTCCTGCTATTGATTTTTTCGCTTAGTGGTGTCTTGCTGAGAGAGAATCCCAAGTGGAAGGAGTTGAGGTTCCTTGTCTAATTTCCTCCTCACTAGCTGAATGGTCCCATCGGGGCAAGTCTCACTGGGGTGATAGAGTGGCCACTGTCAAACTTCCTCTGTTCTCCCTCATTCTGATGTATTGGAGCCATGGTGATGAAGGGACTTATTTTTCAAGCACAGAAACCTAAGCAGTTGGTCCCCAACCCAGAAGGAGCAGGAGAATGAAATTACAACCCACAGGCAGTTTGCATCTTTCTCCAACAGTAAGCATACACCATGTTATGAATAATAAAACCAGAGCTTTGTAACTCCCTTTCTCTCAGGAGCACAGAGAAATGACTATGCCGAAATGATTGTATCAATCCTTACAGTGCTTATATAAGGCAGGCATGAGGCTCCACACCTCCCTGTGGACTCCTCCAGCCCCCATTTGGAGAGGGGAGTGTGGTTTGTTTCCCTTTGGTCCTCTCGGCTCAGCAGCAGCCTGCCCATAAGCCCTTTCCTGGTCCCTGCTTCATGTTGTCTTTATAAAAAATACACTCTCCGGATGGGGATAATTAAGAATATTAAAATATCTTGCTTTACCAACTGAGACAGGAAACAAAACGCGTCCCAGGGATGCATCTCGGAGGGACTGAGTATGTTACAGACACTAAATGCACCTCAGCCATCTGCTCCCGCACTTATTCTGCTCCGCACTGAGGCAACCCCAGCATCCATGTGCCAGGCAGGATCCAGCTGGCAGTGTTCGATCTATCATTGTCCCCAACATCAGGGGGCACATCCCTGGTGCAACTCAACAGCAGGGGCCCCCAGCAGCTCTGCAAAAGGGAAATGCTGCCTTCTATCAGGTCTGGTCTAGAGCTTAGTAATTGTGCAGAATTTTAGTTCTGCTTTGTCTACATTTTCCACTTCCTCCTCCCCTTTCTTGTTCTCAGGGCCCTTTCTTCCATGTTCTTCATATTTTATCTGATCTCCAAGCTCTGATGAGTCTTCCCTTCTCTGCTCTCCCTTGTTAACAATTTCAGTATACTGCTCTGTTTATTTTTTTGGCCTTTCTCGTGTAAGAGAACAGAAAATCCTTTAGTAAAAAGCTGGTGCCATTTACGTTTAGGCTTCTGATCACATGATCTATCCCGGCCTTGGCCAGTCTTTCTAAGCTGCTCATGTGTCAGAAGCCACCGATGAGGGACTGGTACAAGGCGGGTCTCTGAAACTCTGATAGTGGGAAGAGTTTCTGTGTGTCTCGATGGCTTTGGGCAAGCCGAGTGTGAGTGATGTTTGACTGTGATCTTTTTACTTTTTAGATATAAAAATGTGGTTAAAGCTTAGGTCAAATCCTCTTCTGATTGCTCAGTATTCCTGGAGGTGGTGTGTGGCTTTTTTTGTCTGTGTTTATACTTGTGATCTGGATATATTTTTAAATCAAAAAGATAAATCACGAAAGTTCTCAAATAGTTTTTAATCACTATTTTATTAATATATTTATAGTTTAGGGTTCTCGTATAAGAGAAATTATGTGTTATTTATCTTTTTGAGTCTGGTTTATTTTGCTCAACTTCTTGGTCTCCATTTCCATCCATTTTTCTGCAGGTAACATGATGTTATCCTTATTTATGGCTGACTAATAGTCCATTGTGTGTGTGCGCATGTGTGTGTATACACTACAATTTCTTTTTAATAATGTTTAGCTATTCTCCTTTAATGTACCAATAAATATCTACTGGGAATTTTAAAAGAAACCTCTTTTTCTCTGTTTAGCAGTTGACTCCCCCAGTCAGACACTAAAGGGGATGTTTCAGGAAGCAGGGATCTTGCTCGTGTTTGTGTCACTGCAACCCAGTCCCAGCACATGGTAGGGCTCAATGAAATGATGACAAGTCAGCTGAGTTGCCCCAAAAGGCTCTAGAAGACTCTTCTGGAACCCAGAGCTCCAAGGCATGATGCTCGCTGTGGAGCAGAGGAAGGTTTTGCTAGAACAGCCAAAGACCTGAGAAAGTAGAAGTCACTGTGGTCTTGGCCAGATGTCTCCACCCATCTGCCATCGAAAAAGCCACATTTCTGTTGAGTGTACTATGTATTGAAACTTTCACAATGTACCATGTACTGAAACTTTTGCTATGCTAAATTCCTGGGACACTAAAATAAATAGGGCATCGTCTGCTCTCAAATAACTCAGCCTGTAGTAAGGAAAAGAGTACTTCTTAAACTAAAATGTTATACAACCCATGTGTTAAACTTTGGGCCAAGCTGAACCAGTGTTTTACTTAAAAAATAAATCTTATGAGCCGGCCTCTGTGGATTATCTTTCTGTGTGTGTCCGTACTTCCCGAATCTTCTACTTGGAACAGCATGTGGACAGTGGCCACCCTCTCAGGTGGTGCCCGGAGGGCATGCTAGTTGAGCCAAATCAATTTTTCCTTCTTCCCTTTTGGGAAGTGTTAGTCACTTTCCCATCACTGGGACAAAACACTCCACATCTGCAATTTAAAGGAGGAGAGGTTTATTTTAGCTCACAGTTTCAGAGGGTTCAGTCCATATTTGGCTGGCTCCAAGGTAGAAACAGCATGGCAGAAGAGCCTCATGGAGGAAAGCTCTTAACCCATGGCAACCAGGATACAGAACAAGAAGGGAGGCACTGGGGACAAGAATACACCTTCCCAGGTCACACCTCTAGTGACTAGGCTCCACTTCCTAGTAGTAGCACATCCAGCTATTGACTCATCAACAGATCAATCCATTGATAAGTACAGCACAGCTATGATCCAATCACTTTCCAAAAAAGTCCACCTATGAAACATGATACTTCTGGGGACATTTCAGATCTAAACCATAACAAATGTTGTGTTTGTATATTAAGCGAAAAATAACCCTCCTTGCCACTTCCTTGTTTACCTAATTCTGGCCTTCCTTCCTTCCACATCTACTCACCCTTTCCTGCTCTCCTGTCTTTTACTAAAACAAAGCTCACTTATTCCTGCTTCCTCACAATGCCTTAAATATTTTGAGCCAAGAAGACAGTTCTTATCTCCTCATTTTCACCCTTTCAAACTGAACATTGGTGGAGCCTCCACCATTTTGCATCTGGCATGATATCTGCAGGCCTCAGTCTCTAATCCCTCTTTTCTAGAGATACTACTATAGGATGTTAGGACACACGTTGATTAGAATCCTCTGAAGTGAATGTTACTTTTCAGGTGTCATATAACATCATGTTACTCCTGTGGCGGGAATGTGGTTGGTTGCCTCTGAAACTCAGGTCAAATTGTGACTACCACTGTGGCAGTGCTGGGGGGCAGGGCCTGCGAGGTGCTTGTGCTAAGAAAGGCTCATGCCTTTCTCTTGTGAGTGAGCTTTTTTTTGTCCCCCTCAGTACTGGGGATTGAACCCAGAGCCTTTGCACTAAGCTGCATTCTCAGCCTCTTACTTAACACAGGATCTCACCAAATTGCCCAGACAGGATTTGAACTTTCAATCTTCCTGCCTCAGCCTTTCAAAGTGCTGAGATTAGTAAATTCTTGCTCTTTTGAAACTAGATAAATTACTAAGACAGTGAATTGTTGTAAAACAAATCCACCCTCCTATTTTGTTGTTTTTGTGCCCTCTTCTCTCCACGAGGTGAAACAGCAAGAGGCCCTCACCAGAAAACAGACTAAAACTGTTGCTAGTACTTATTATCTGGGCTCTGTATTTTTACTTAATGGAGTCTACAATTACACAAGCTTTTTAAAGTGACCATATCATTCTATGGGATCACGTGAGCCCTTTGCAAAACAAAAACAAAAACATCTCCAGATGTTTTGAAAATAGGAATTGCAATTAAACAAGGTTTCCCTTGTTATGCTACTGTGCAATCGATTTATGGACATAAACAGATTCACACAGTATCAGCTATACTGGCATACAGTATTGTTTTCTTTGGATTAGTCACAAGCTAGTTTGTGGTTTGTTCCACTCATCAAAGTCCTGCCTCTCTGACCCTGCCTACCAACTGGAATGTGAAGCCTTTGGCTTCCGTGGCCCTACTTGGATTGCGACAACATCTCTACTTCCTTTTTATTCCCCTAGTACCCAACAAAGAACATGGGAGAAGGCTATTTCCAACTAATGTTTGTTGAATGGTCGAATGGAAGAAATGCATTGTGCAAGGTTTTACCAGCAATAATTGTTTGTTAAGACAATTCAAGGTTGCCATTCAACAAATACACTCCTTGTATGTTTTATGTTCTATCCATTGAGATTTTTGTCATACAAAGATCATAAGTTCATTTTAACTGTGGAAAATTCCCATACCTTTGGGAGAACCTTGAGCAATTTTCTTTGCTTAAAGAAAGGGGCTGGGTGACAGTACTCATCATTATGATTTAGTCCCCAGAACTACTCTCTCATAGCGCACCAGGATGAGAGTATTATCTTTCCAATGTGCTGGCATAAAAGACATTGAGAGAAGCAGATTGAGCATAATCATAGCCCGTGGCACTAGCAATTAACACATCATCAGTGCGGTGGGAACTCTGGCTGTGAGTCCTCTGTCCTTCCAGGGCTTGGGGACCAGGCAGGAGAGAGGAAATGCTTGCACCATTACTGAAACCAGCAAGTACGTGCACGAGAAGAGGAGGGCGGCTTTTGCCACCCGTTTCTGTGTCTGTCATCATCAAGCGCTTCTTTCCCTTTTATGCCTTGTGGCTTCTAGCACCACCCCTGACCCCAGAAGCCCTGGATGCGCTGGTTTGCCAACATTTCACTGAGACCTATCATCTCCCCCAGCCTTGGGTGACTTTTGAATTTTAAAAACTTGAAGGAAAGGTAATTGCTGGGTGGAGTGATGTTTGCCCTCCTTGGATCCCCTGCCCAGTTTAGTGTGGGCACTGCCTCAGCTCCAAAGCCGCCCACCACCTTGTTCCCCGGTCCTCAGAGCTCTGCATCCTCCAGGACTAAAAGGCACGCAGGGATTCTATGAGGCAAACAGATAAGAGGAAACCCCAAGACAGTAGAAACGATAATTTAGCTCGCAGAAGAAATCAAGACGCAAAGCATTTCACTTTCCTTGCCACCTTGGCTGCTCCAAGCCCTGGAATGAGAATGCTCAACATTTTGGCTACTGGGGATGGACAGTGGGGGCATAACTTCCTTTTCTATGAAATTTTCCTAAATCTTAGAGTCAGGAAGGCATTTGTAAAAAGATATATTGAATCACTAAATTGAACTAAGTCTTACACTTGGTGGGGGTTCAATAACCCTTATTAAAAAAGAAAGTCATGCATTTAATAATAACATACACCAGACATGGTGATGCATAGTTGCAATCCTAGCTACTCAGGAGGCTGAGGCAGGAGGATCACAAATTTGAGCCTAGCTTGGGCAATTTAGCAAGACTCTGTTTCAAAATAAAAATTTAAAAGGCCTGGGAGGTAGCTCAGTGGTAGAGCACTCCCCAGCAGAGTCGAGGCCCTAG
>PVJO010008037.1:0-77738 GCA_004026905.1 Hystrix cristata | reverse complement strand
AACACTCCTCCACTGTTGGTGGGAATGCAGACTGGTCCAGCCACTGTGGAAATCAATATGGAGATTCCTCAAAAAACTACAACTGGAGGTTCCATTTGACCCAGCTATTCCCCTACTGGGGATCTTCCCAGAAGAATTAAAATCATCATACCACAAGGACGTATGCACCACCATGTTCATAGCAACACAATTTGTCATAGCTAAGTCTTGGAAACAACCTAAATGCCCAACAACCAACGAATGGCTAAAGAAAATGTTGTTTTTCTACACAATGGAGTACTACACAGCCATAAAAAGGATAAACTAGAGTCATTCATATATAAATGGATGTTCCTTGAGAACATACTTTTAAGTGAAATAAATCAGACACTCATGAGTACACATCAAATTGTTTCTCTGATATGAGAAACCATAACTGTAAATAAGGACAAAGAGGTGTAATAGATATTATATAAAAGAGAGATAATATACAAAGGAGAGGAGTACTAGAAAGAAAGAAGGGGAAAAGCAGAAAGGCAACAAAGGAAAGAAAAGGGAAAGGGAAAATATGGAAAATTATGAATAAACCTGCTGTAAATAGGGAGGGAGGGAACAGAGGGGAAGATTCGGGAAGAGGGTGGAGAACCAATATGCATCATGTACAGGTACAAAATAAATGTGATGAATGTGACCATTGTATGTAAAATGTACCAATACATGTTCTTGGTTTAAAATAAAAAAAAAGAAACCTTCATACTCTTCTACTTATTTTGAACTATATCATTAATGTATTGCTATAGATAGCAGTTAACCTACTGTGCTATAAATATTAGAAATAATTCCTCTTAAAGAATTCTTTTAGAAAATTCAAATGTATGGCAAGAGAATATATTATCTTTGTGGCCAAGTGGATAACTTAGCAGACTTTTTTCCGTAGATACAGTATCCCCTCCTCCTTATCCTCCAGTGTTTGGAAGGAAAAAGCTAGAAGCGCTTTCACTAAGCTCTCAACATGCCAACAGTGCCCCACTAGTTTCCAGATGGGTTTTTTGGGTTGCGTTGGTCAGTTCCTATAACTGGTCCAACAGGGAATAAGTGCCAAAGTGTAGGCTGAAATGGGTCAGGGAGAAGGAACAGTGAAACCAGTTTGGCTGTCTTAAGGTGGTTGTAAAAATAAAAACCTTTGCTTTTAGTAGAAAGGAAAATGAGTCTTTGTATTTGATCAAGGCTGACTGAATATTTTGGAGGTTTTAATGACTAATGAATCAACCAATTTCACAACCTGTTTTATGTGCCAGTCTTGGCTCTTTCCAGACTCCATACCTTTTCAAATATATCATCTTCTCTGCCTGGAATGCTTTATCAATGTTTTGTTTACTTAGCAAAGTTCTGTTTCCATCAGTATTTCTCCTTCTGGGAAATACAAATTCTAATTCATTTTTCATTTCAAAAGATTATTAGCTGGTAGCATTTTTCTTTCTGTACAGATGTATGTCATCCCGTTTTTTTGTTGTTGTTGTTGTTTTCTGATGGTATTTCCTAACAAGTGCCCTCTTCTTTTGCCCAATTCATTGTACATCTTCTAGTAGTCCCTATCATTAAACGCTCAGCTTACCCATTCCTGTTTCTCACTCGATACTTAGTGAATTCCTATGCATGCCAGGTATTGTGTCAATTACTTTGCAATACATTATTTCACTTAAATGTTGCAACAGATCTTTGTATTACCATCTCCATTTTACAGCACACTAAATTGAGGTCCAGAGTCAAGTAACTTTCACCAGGACAAGGACATGGTGCAAAGCAATACAAGTAACCAAACTACCATGCCCCACTTCTTCCCGTCTACATTACACTGGCTCCTCTCTCTTTCTGTAGCTTATACTGATTCCTGTATGAGTCACATATTAATCACTGGGCACCTTTGTGGGACTTTCCTAGAATCAGAAAGGAATCTTGTCTTAATGCTCTGGGTCTATCGCACTATGACTTCCTAAGAAGGTGTCACTGAAAACAGTTCTTGGAAGAGACTTGGAGAAGAAGACTATGAAGTAATTGAGATGCAGGCTCACACACCCTCCCCCAATCAGTGGTGCTTCCGCCCTCAATGGAGAGGGCAGTGACGTGATAGACCATGCTGAGCCCTGTGAGGCAGCATTTAGGATGCAGGTAATAACTTGTCTAGCTTTTCTCGAAACTGCCACACAGCCCAATACTTCAGGCTTGGGCTTTTCTTTCTAAGTACTGTACTTCTCTTCCCCCTGTCTGGCTTCTTGTCCTCTACACCCTCCCTTCTGCTCTTCTTCCTTCCACTCTTTCTCTTTGTCTTCCTTTTCTTTCTCCACTGTGTTTCTCTCCCTCACACACACCCTTTCAATCTTGTTAAGTACCATGTAAGTGTTTTGTAAAGGGCGCGCTGTGATTATTTTGATAAGTAGCTTCTGAATTTGTTTCCTACAAATTTCCTATCAAATCAGAACAGCATCTCGAAGCAGAGCGCAATGCAGGTGTATGTCTGAGTTGCAGATTAAATTTCAGTTTTCAAATTTGATCTGAGATGACTTTAGAACTATATGGAAGCAAAATATAAATAATTTGATTAAAGCTCTTTATTGTGGTGCACTTAAGTAAACAACATTAAGTACAGTCCTTGAGTGCTGCATAATAAATATTTCAGCAGGCCGTTCAGACTTGATCAGCTCCCTCTGAGTTCCACATGATTCCAGGAAACCGTTCACCATTCTAATAGCTCTGGTTTATCAAATACTTAAAATTTACCAGATGTTTCATATGCATTATTTTAATTGTCACAGTTCTGAAAAGTGTATACTGTAGTCCTCATTTTATAAAGGAATAAACATAATCAGAGAATTTTTGCTGTTATCTCAAGGTTATGTTATTCGTCACCAATAAGTGACATTGCTGGAATTCATAAGCAATTCCCTCTGACTCCCAAGTCCATGCTTCTGCCTCCACACCATACTGCTTTGCCAACTAAAAAATATTAAGAACAACTACCAAAATTTGCCATGTTTATCTGATGTTTTCTTAATCTCTGGGATGAGTATTAATTTATTGAAAGATTATTGAATTCATCTCATCACACTCACCTCATCATTTTTTATGAAGAAATTGAAGCTCAAGGAAATCAGAGACTTTGCCAAAGTGAGCCTCACAGTGAGCCAGTGGAGATCAGACATGACCTCTAGACCTCTTAGCTTCATTCTAGAATTCTCATACTCTTGTATTGTCACAGCTTCATGTGCATTTATCTTACCTCCCACTAAATTGCAAATTCCTAAAAGGCAGGAACTATGATTTATTTCTCCACTACAGATTTTGGCTGAAGGCGGGACCACTGGGCTTTTAGTAGATATTTGTTAATTGGCTAATTGAGGCTATTTTGGCAACAACAAAAACAACCTTTCCGGTCCCATTGCAAGAGCATTTTCTCTACTTACACATTGTGGTGATTATAAATTGGAACTAGTTTGTGCTAGGAACATCACATCATAGTTTTCTCACTGAACTACTATAAAATCCAATCTTTCATTGTGTTGATGGGAATACCAAAGCCCAGAGAGAGGAAAGTATTGTTCCAAGATCAGGGACAGTTATAACAGAGGTAGGACTATTTAAACTTAAAGTAGGCAATGCATGTATATGGCACAAAATTCCTAAATTGTGAAATGTTGAAGAGTGAAAAATAATCCCCCATGCCACACATACACAGTTCTCTTTCTCACTGGCAAACATTATTTATTACTTACTGTGTATCCCTGAAGGCATAGTTATACATTTGCAAATATTACAAAGACATATCGGTTTTCCGCATACAACCAGTGTTCTATATTATTTTCTATCTTGTTTTAATTTATAGCATATCTTGGTGATTGTTGCACATTAGTATATATACAACTACTTCACTTTAATGGCTACATTGTATACATTGTAATTTTATTTAACTAGTTCTGTAATGATTGACATTTGGGTTTGTTTCCAGTCTTCACTTATAAATGATGTTGCAGCGAATATCTTTGTATATATGTCATGTCATACATGTATAAGCATGTGCTGGGTCAAAGCACATGTATATATATGTATACATATTTTAATTTTGCAGGATTTTACCCAGTTATCCTCTATAACGTTGTAACATTATCATGCAGAGTTTGTATTTGACAAAATTGATAAATGAAATAGTTACTGTTCATTTTATAAAAGGATTATTATTTTGACCTTGCAGAAGTGTTCAATAGAGTATCTTTAAATGATCAGTCTTTACTGACATTTAAATGAGTGTTCAGTTTAAAGAAATATGATTTGTCTACTACTGTTCAGGAATATGTCTAATGGGTAAAGTATATGAAGAAGGCAATATATTTTAAAAATGCAATTGAATCAACAAAGGCTCTGACTGTACTCAGATTAACCAAATCCCAAAGGTGTTCCTTGATGAGCATGTAGGGAGAAAGGAATAAGGGGGTCAGATCCAGCTAGAAGCAGTAAATTACACGGGCAGAATCAACGGTGTATCCATAAACTTGCTTGTGCCAGAGACAGGGGTGCTCGTGTGTAGTGTTTGCTGATTTCTGTGGTTGTAGGTATTCTTGTCACACCAATTTAAAAAAGATTTAAGAAGAGATGTTCAGAATACATTTTTACAAGTTCACACAAGCCAGCCACAGCACAACACTGGACAGAACCTGAGAGAAGGCAGCTTGAGAACATAAGTTTGGACCTGACCTAATGGCAGATGATCTTGGCAGATGTGTGGTGGCCTATTCCTCATAGTGTTTTCCTTGGTGAAGTTGGATCCTCTAATTCTCCCAGATGGCTTGTCCAAATCCAACCAAAGAACACCATCACTTTTGTGTTCCCCATACTGCTTACCTAACAGGCGAGAGGAGAAAAGAAAAGGATGGGGTGGGTCGCAAACTGTCAGCTGTACTTCCAATATCAAATATTGATCTTGTTAGCAAACCTGTGTCAATTGCAAAACCGAATGAGCAGTTGACTCGCTTGCAACATCCAACGCCAGCAGCTCTTGACTCTAGCTAAACGTAAGAAGCAATAACGAAGGAGTTTTGTTTTTCCTGGTTTTTCAGATAGTGTCTCACTATGTAGTTCAGGCTGGTGTTGAACTCACTGTGTAGCACAGACTGGCCTCAAACTTGTGATCCTCCTGCCTCAGTTTCCCAAATGCTGCAATTATAGGCATGAAACACTATGCCCAGCTATGGAAAAGCTTTTTAAAAGTCACATTGCTTACCTTTTACCCTGTAATTGACTAAATTAGAGCCCCTAAGAGTGAGACCAGGCATCAGTATGCTGTAAATGACTCCCTGGCGATGCTTATTTACAGCCAACATCGAGAACTACTACTCTGCAGCATGGTTTTGACATCTAATCAGCTTTTTAAAAAGTGCGTATTAGTGATAGAGAATAGTGAGATTTATTTTCACATACTTACCCATGAAAATTACATATTCTGGTTAATTTCCTCTCTGTTACCTCCCTCTCCCTTCCCTCTTCCTTCCTTTTGATCACCTTCCCCATTTCTAAAAGTCTACCTTCTAGTTTTCTCTGACTTCTCCTTTATTTTTCTTTATTTTTGGATTGCTCATATAAAGCATTTGATATTTAATTTTGAGACTGGCTTACTTTGTTTAACACGATGGTCTCCAATTTCACCCATTTTCCTGCAAATGACATGATTTCATTATTCTTTTTCTTTTTTTTACCAAGAACATTTATTGGTACATTGTATACATAATGATCACATAATGATCATAATCAACATGGTTATTTTGTACCTGTACATGATATATCTTGGTTTTCCCTCCTCTTCCCCTCCCCTCCCTTCCATTCCCCCACCCTGCCCTATTTGCAACAGGTTTATTTACATTTTTCCATTTTTTTCCCTTTCATCTTATTTTTCTTTTAACCTTCCTTTTTTTCCCCCTTTTCCCTATCTAGTTCTCCTCTCTTTTTTTTCTTACATAATATCTATTATACCCCTTTGTCCTTATTTACACTTACGGTTTCTCGTATCAGAGAAACAATTCTATGTGTACTCATGAGTGTCTGATTTATTTCACTTAATAATATGTTCTCAAGAACATCCATTTACATACAAATGTCTCTAGTTTGTCCTTTTGTATGGCAGAGTAGTACTGCATTGTGTAGAAAAACCACATCTTCTTTAGCCATTGATTAGTTGTTGAGCATTCTTTATGATTGAACAATACTCTGCTGTGTACATGTGCCACATGTTCTTTGTCCATTCATCTGTTGACGGGCATGGAGGCTGCTTCCACAGCTTAGCTGTTGTGAATTGTGACATGATAAACATGAGTATGCGTGTATCACTATAGTGTGCTACCCTTAATTCTTTCAGGAATATACCCAAAAAATGGAATAGTTGGATCAAATGACATTTCTGTTTTTATTTTTCTGAAGAATCTCCATACTGGTTTTCATAGCGGTTGTATTAGTTTACATTCCCACCAACAGTGCAGGAGGGTTCCTGTTTCTACACATACTCACCAGCATTCATTGCCTTTTATATTCTTGATGATAGCCATTCTACATGGGTTAGAATGCCATCTCAAAGTATTTTAGATTTACATTTCCCTAATGGCTAGAGATGTTGAACATCTTTTCATATACTTATTGAGCATTTGTACTTCTTTTGGGAAGTGTCTGTTCAATTCATTAGCCCATATATTGGCTAGGCCATTTATTTTCTTGGTATTTTTTGAGTTCTTTATTCTGGGTATTAATCCTTTATCAGAAGAGTAGCTAGCAGAGATTTTCTCCCATTCTGTAGGTTGTTTCTTTGTTGACTGTTTGATTTCCTGTTCAGAAACTTTTTAATTTGATGCGGTACAATTTGTGGATTCTTGATATTTCCTGTGCTTCGGGTTGCTATTCAGGAAGTCTCTGCCCCTGCTTATGGCTTCGAGTGTTTCCCTCATATTTTCTTTCAGCAATTTCAAGGTTTCCAGTCTTATATCTAAGTCTTTGATGCATTTTGATTTGATTTAATACAGGGAAGAGAGATAAACATCTAGTTTCAGCCTTCTGCATGTGGATATTTAGTGTTCCCGGCACCATGTTTTAAAGAGGCTGTCTTTTCTCCAGTGTATATTTTTCGTCCCTTTCTCAAATATTAGATGGTTGTAGGTGCATGTGTGTGTTTCTGTGTCTTCTCTCCTATTTCACCGATTTTCATGTCTGTTTTGTGCCAGTACCATTGTTTTTGTTACTATGGCTTTGTCGACTGACTTGAGATTGGATATTGTGATGCCCGATGCCTCCAGCATTGCTGTCTTTTGCTCAAGACTGTTCTGGCTGTTCTGGGTCTCTTGTGCTTCCATATGAATTTTAGAATTGTTTGTTTTAGTTCTGTAAAGAATGTTCTTGGTAGTTTAACAGCGTAAGTGAATATGTAAATCATTTTTGGTGTTATGGCCATTTAAAAATATTACTTCTGATTAATGAACAAGGGAGGTCTTTCCATCTTCTAATATCTTCTTCACTTTCATTCTCCAGTGTTCTGTAATTTTCAAGGTAGGAGTCTTACATTTACTTGGTTAGGTTTATCCTGTGTAATTTTTTTTAAAAACTCTTATGAATGGAATTGTTTTCCTGATTTCTTTCTTGATCCTTCATTGTCAGTGTATAGGAGAACTATTGATATTTGTGTGTTAATTTTGTATCTTACCACTTTGCTCATTTTTAAACAGATCTATGAATCTTCTGGTGGAATTCTAAATGCTTCCTTTACCTAGATAGCCATCTCATTCCCCAGATTTGGGGATTTTGTGCTATAATTTCAGTGAGTATTCCGTGCCACTATTCTGAATGTCCTCATCTTCCTTGAGCTCAGGGAGTCTTACATTTATTCTTTAGAACAAATTCAAGTGCTCTTGAATAACCTTTTTGTTAATTCTTATTTTTTTATTTGTTAATGTCAAAATATTTTAGTATGTGCTCCTTGTTTTCAAGCCCTGATACTTCTATCTAGAAATATCACAACCCATATCTCTTTACTGAAGTGGACTTTCATATCCTGTGCAGTCTTTTTTAATTCATTCGGTTATTTATTTGTATCTTCTTTGAGCTGATTGATCATTTTAATAATTGATTCATTCTGCTGCTTATTTGTACCTGCTTTGATCTCATTGATCATCTTAACAGGTTTTATTTTTTAATTCTTTGTTATATCATCTACTTCAATATCTGTGGGATCAGTTTTGGGGAAGTTATGAATTTGGGGAGCCATTTTTTGCTTTGTTTTCTTGAGTCTTGTGTTTTTGTGTTGAAGTTTAAAGATTGGGAGAGCTGTTTCATCACTATTGATTTGAGATCTTTTTAGTATGTGGCTTTCTCTTTGTGATGTGCCTTAAACTGCCTCTGTGTCTCAGCATGAAAGGGTTCACTCACACTATTCAATGTGCTAGGTTCAATCCCTAACACTGCTTTGAGAGGAGACAATAACTACTAGTAATATATCCTAACATGCCTATAATCTCAGCACTCTGGGAGTCTGAGGCAGAAAGATCGCAAGTTCAAACCCTGGCAACTTAGTCACTTAATGAGCCCCTGTCCAAAAGTAAAAATTAAAAAAGGACTGAGGTTTCAGCTCAGTGCAAAGGTCCTGGGTTCAATTTTGAGTACCATACACACAGAAGAACTACTATAATATCAACATCTGGAGAACCAACCACATATCAACATATAATTTAAAACTCATTTTTTTAAAATTCTTTACTATTTCACTAACTCAGGAAAAGAAAGGGCGACTAATAATGTAGAACTGGCTAGAAAAAAAAGGCACAAGCAAAACGAGAAAAATAGGCTTTGGTGATATTATTTGTATACAAGAAAAGAAAGAAGAAGGTGAAAAAATTTGGGAAGGTACAAGAGGAGACCAAAACAAAGAAGAGAAAGGAAGGGAATGTAAGTGGAAAATAAGAGAAGATTTAGGGAGATTGAGTACAATTAATGAACTAGCAGAAACACAGAAAATCCTGTCAAATGATCCTCAGTGTAGGAAAGCGTAACAAAACAATGTAAAGCATTGTAGAAGCAAAAGCAACAAAATTCATGTAAACACACACACCTCTCTTTGTGGAAGTGTGTATACTAGGAGCAGTTGTTTTCCCCAGACTTTTATTGTTTGACACCACCTGATAAAAGGAGTGATGTGAAAATCATTTTTAGTCCATAGCTGTCCTGTTTTTTTCCTTTTCTTAATCAAGAACATGTATTGGTACATTGTATACATAATGGTCACATTCATCATGGTTATTTTGTACGTGTACATGATGTATCTTGGTTTTCTCCCCTTTTCCGCACCCCTCCCTTCTGTTTCCCCCTTCCCTATTTACAGGAGGTTTATTTATATTTTCCCATCTTTCCCTTTCCTCTTTCTTTCCTTTTTCCCTTTTTTCTTTTCCCCCTTTCTAGTTCTCCTCTTTTTTCAATATTATCTTCATTTTATATAATATCTATTACACCTCTCTGACCTTATTTACCCTTATGGTTACTCATATCGGAGAAACAATTTGATGTGTACTCATGAGTGTCTGATTTATTTTGCATAACAGTATGTTCTCAAGGTACATCCGTTTACCTACAAATGACTCTAGTTTATCCTTTTTATGGCAGTGTAGTACTCCATTGTGTAGAAAAACCACATCTTCTTTAGCCACTCATTAGTTGTTGGGCATTTAGGCTGTTTCCAAGACTTAGCTATTATAAATTGTGTTGCTATAAACATGGCTGTGCATATATCACTGTGGTATGATGATTTTAATTCTTCTGGGAAGATGCCCAGTAGAGGAATAGCTGGATCAAATGGAACCTCTAGTTGCGGTTTTTCGAGGAATCTTCACACTGATTTCCACAGTGGCTGGACCAGTCTACATTCCCACCAACAGTGGAGGAGAGTTCCTTTTTCCCCACAGTCCCACCAGCATGTGATTATGAAAAGATTAACCAATAACATAGCTGTCCTTTGCAGCCTCTGTCCAAGTGGGAGAAACCAATTAGGGCAGTCAGTAGGTTCAACTCCACCCCTCTGTGATTATAGATGAGTACCCAGGCATGTTTTTTCAAAGGCAGAACTGGATCACACTCAGTATTTTCATTTTCTTCTATACCTAGGAATGAGGGTGCCAGAAAAATTTTGGTTGCCCACCAAAACTCTCACTGATGTGTTCTGTCAGCAGGTCCAAATTATGGGCCACAGGTCTAGAGCTCACCAAACTGTGCTCTTGGAGGCGTGCTGGCCAGCGTCGGCACATTGCCACATGTACTCTGAAAGGCACTGAGCAGCACAGAGTGGATCGCGCACACCAGGTGCACGCTGGGATGAGAAGCCCCAGGCGCCCGGCTGCCCGCTGCTCTCTGCAGAACTTCACGTGGATGAAGTCTTTTCCTGTCACAATGTTCAACCTACCTTTGTGTTTTGTTTCCTACCCCCCTTTTTGATATTTCCGCCCCTGTAGTTAAATGTGCTAACTTCTGGCTGGGTTTTACACCATCCGCCTGTTCCACCAAGACTTTCCCAGTGTGGAGTCCAATCTCCTGTGAGACAGTGCTTATGATTTCAGTTTCTCTTCGTCACAGGCACCATTCTCCCGGGCCCCTGATTCCTAGGGAGGGTGCCCACGGCCTCTCCGGTGAGAAGGGACTGTTGTGGCCTGAGGATATAAAAATTAGGATGTTTTCTGTTTTCCTGTGCCATCTCTTGGTTTGGATGAATATCCCGGAGTGGCTTGAGCACGCTTACTTGCCTCCAGTTTGCCATTCTGAGACCCCCTCTCCAGCCAACCTTTACTGCCACCTCTCCTCCTCCTCCATCATATGCTGAGCGCTGGACACCTTGCCATTCCTCAAACACACCAAATTCTTTCCTCAATTTGAGCCTTTACCATTGCTGTTTATTCTACTGTGAATGTTCTTTTCCCATCCAACTGCATGTCTGGCTCCTCATATTATTCTGGCCTCATCTCAGTTACACATTTTGAGAGAGACTTTCTTCCTAACACTTTACCTGAATTAGCCCCCTATTCAGTTATGCCACCCTGTTTTTATTTCCTTCATTGTATACATCAGCATCCGAAAAGATTTATTATTTATCATTCATTTATTGTTCATCTCCATCTGCTAAAAGACTTGAGGACAGGCCCTTTGACTATACTATTCATTGTTGTTTTCTCCATACTCCTCTCAGAGCATAGTAGATACACACACTCAAAGATTAGTCTTTAACCTTCAGAAGATAGTGATTGAGCATTTTCTATGATTGAGCTACTGAGTAACACAAATACTTCAGATGGTCAGGGCTAAGCTGTGGTGCACGGCATTCAGGACTATCTGCAGTCTAGCCACTATCTAACTCACCAGCTTTCCCATCTACTTCCTGCCTTCTTGAAGAAGGCCTGTGTGAACTATAATAGCTAGCGAAGGTGATACGGAGGATACGGAGCTGGATGTGGCAGAGTTCACTTTAATAGAAGTGTGTGTGTGTCTGTGTCTGTGTGTATGTGTGTGTTGGGGACAGAGAACAGAGGACAGAATATTTGTCACAAGTGTAGGCCAATGAAGAGAACACTATAGCCAGAAAAAGGACCCTGGTGGAAATTGAGTATAAGATATATGCAGTAACTTTACACATAACCCTTCTAATGTTTCTTGTTTCCTTTTCCAGATCACTTTCACATTCATTCTGTATATTTTTAACAGCTCTATGAAATAGACAGTGCCATTATTTTTATTTGTATTTTTAGATGATGAAGCAGGCTCCAGGTTTCCAATTAAATGCAAAATAGTGGAGGTGGAACTTGACACCTGCTCTTCTGT
This sequence comes from Hystrix cristata, assembly GCA_004026905.1. Classification (NCBI taxonomy): domain Eukaryota; kingdom Metazoa; phylum Chordata; class Mammalia; order Rodentia; family Hystricidae; genus Hystrix; species Hystrix cristata. Next base: position 65,882 of record PVJO010008037.1, on the reverse strand, counting down.
ACTCTACGGTTCCATTGTATGCAGCTTGGGCAACATCGTCAAATGTATGTACTATAAGCCCAGGAATCTGGATTTGATTCCTGTCCCTTCTTACTAAAGCTAACCCAAAGGCCAAAATAAACAAGGATGGCACCGGCTTCATGGACACTCCCAAAAAGCCTCTCTGGAGAGCATCAGCTGAGAGGCCTAGCTGAAGACCCATCTATGGAAGTGGGCTAACTGGCACCTATTTTCTAAAGAGATGGGTGAAGCAGGACAGTACTTAGAGTCACAGGGTCCCTGCCACCTCATGGAAGATCTGCATTTTGCCATGAATCCAAGAGCAGTAACCTGAGAGAAAAATGTCAACTAGAACTCAGTAATCCTTGAGAGAACTTTTCAAAGAAGAGCACCCGTGAGTGTTGAGGCCAGAGGTTCTAGGTTGTCTCCACCCCAGAGAATGTTATGTCCCTAGGGTGCATGAACCTAAACAGACCCTAGGCTGATTCGTGTCAGAAACGATCAAGTGAAGTAGGAACACTTTGTTACTCCTTTCCACAGGATCGCATCTTAGCTTTTGAGGGAAAGCCCTTAGATCAAGAGAGCCAGGACTGGAAGAGTGAGATAGGAATGCAAACTGGCTTCAGTCTTCCTGTAGTCCTATGCAGGTATACTCTGAGACTCCCAGAAAGAATTCGAATATGAACATAACAGTACACTCTCTAACAGAAGACTCTCTAACTCACCTTCCTTAGGTTTTACTGTTCTCTTCGTGCACTTCACCATCCTTTCTTGTTACAGATCAGGAAAACTAAGGATAAAAGAGAAGTAGAGATACATAAGGGCACATAATGACCATTGAGGCAGGGAGGATGGCCCTCGGATCCTCCAACTTCTTGCTCTGTGCTCTTTTTACTGTTATGTCTTGCCTCTGGCTTTGAAGCATATGGTCAGGGCGCACTTTAGAGGACGCATCACCTTGACATCAACATCACACATAGGTCATACAGACCAAGCTTCCAGTCTGGCTTCTGCCACTCACTGGCTGGTGACTGTAGGTGAGTCACTCAACATCTCTGAGTCGTATTTGTCTGGTCTCTAAAATAGGGGTAGTAGCTACCTAAAAGTGTTTTGGCAAGAATTAAATAAGGCAACATTTTTATAGTTACCTCAAAGAGTACCAATAAAAACACAGCAGTTTCCCCTCTCTCTATTTTTCTTCTCAAGCAAGTATCACTCTTCCTTGTCGCTTGGAAGAGGCAGTAGGTAGATTTAAGCTATACAGAGGAGAGAGGCAAGTAAAATATTGACTGAGTTGCAGCGGTTAAATAAAAAGCATGTGGCAGCGTGGATTGGAACTGGGCTATACGCTTTGTACAATCTTGCATCTGTTCTGCTCGCTGGATCTGAGTCTCCCCACCTGTAAAAGGAGAAGGTTGGAGTACATGATCTCTGTAGATTCTTGCTTGATAATGATAGATAACGTCTGTATAATGCTTTGTGCTTTATATGCTCTTCTCCCATCCATGATCTTGCATGAGACTGGCACTGGCCTTCTGGATTGGGAAGGAGGACACTGAGGTTCTTGTCACTGTGTTGACATGCACATGAGGTGTGACCTTAAGCAAGTCTCTATATTCTTTGAATCTTAGTTTCTCAATTTGTAAAACAGATGTTATGAAAGTAGGACTAAATCACTAAGTCTCTAACCTGTGCTGTAAAGTCCGGGGGGTCCTACAGAGTTGCCATAAGTCATACCACAGTGCTCTGCTGCAGAGAAGGGGAGGAAAAGAGAAGCTTTTGAAAGGAAGTTTTAAGTTTCCTGTGCCTGCTTCAGCAAATTATGTTTAATTTTAGCTGTCTTATCTATAAGCCTTCTATGTAATATTTTGTTTATAAAAAGAGCTCACTAAAAAAGAAAAAAATCTTGATTCGATTTTTTTCTTTTTGATTTCATATATAACTGACATCATGCAGTGTTTGTCTTTCTATGTCTGGCCTACCTTACTTAGCATAGTGGTGCTCCACGATGTCACAAATGGCAACACCTCCTTTTGAAAGCTATATAATATTCCACTCACCCAATGATGAACACTTAGGCTCTTTCCATATCATAGCTGCTGCAAATAATGCTGAAAATAATTCACATTCGTAGAAGCAGAGAGTAGGATGGAAGTTACGGGGCACTAGGGGGCAGTTGGTGGGGCAAGGGGTGATATGTTTGTCAAAGAATATAAAGTTCTAGTTAGACAGAAAGAATAAGCTTTAATAATATATTCTGCAACATGGTAACCATAATCAATAATAATGTATTGTATATTTCACAACTGCTAAAAGAATAGTTTTTGAATGTTCTCACCACAAAAGTAATTGGGTAAAGTGATGGATATGCTAATTGGCTTCATTTAATCTTTCATATATATATATATGTGTGTGTGTGTGTGTGTGTGTGACATCATGCCTCATAAATTGTGCAATTATTTCTCAATTAAATGTTTTTTAAAATTCAGCTAGATGAATTATAAGGCCTTAAATGTTAAAATGAGATTCAAACAAATATAATGCTTTTAAAATATGTTTTTGTTTTGACCAGTAAGTATATTGTGAAAATATTTCTAAGTTACACAAAAAGATACTGAGTTCATCAGTGACTATAGTGTTCCCTTGCCTGATGTTAAGTATTTAAATGCCTCTAAATTTCCCTATTTAAATAATTCTACAGTGAGCTGCTTTTTGTGTTTATCATATTATTTTCTTATAAAACATTCCTAGAAGTGGAATTTACAGTAAAAGGTTAAACGTGCTTTTAATTCTCTTGATATATATATACCAAAATTACTCTCTCAAAAATTTATACTCCCACCAGCAATACCTCGTCACCAACATTTAGCATTTCATCTTTACCACTCTCACAAATAATACAACATTTAATTTGTATTTGTATGATTTCTGGGGGAACTGAGGAATTTCCATGTTTGTCATTTGTATTTCTTCTGTGGGTGGCTGCTCATGTCTGCTGCCCATTGTTGTGTCATACTGTCTATCTTTATATAGTAAGAATATTGACTATCGGTTTTAAATGCTTGATGCCAATACTTGATGCCAATAACTTTTCTTATTTTTTGGCTTGTCTTTAAATTTTATTACGATTTTTATTTAACATAATAAATTTAAAATATTTTCTAGTGAAATCTGTCAAAATGTTTTTTATGCCTTCTTCATTGCCATTCATTGCCATGCCTTAAAAAGCTTTTATCTACCTCCAAAAATTATAATTTTGTTGTATATTTTCTAACAGTACTTCCATGATTTCCTCTTGTTTTTTTTTTATTGATGTAATCCATCTGTAATTTAGATTTTTAACTCGTAATTTAACTACTGATTACCAAATGTTTAACCAGTGGTTCTGACACCAGTCAGCGAATAATTCATCCTCTCTTCTCTGAATTGGAATGATGTGTTGTCTATACTGGGTTTGTTTGGGGCTTTTCTGGTTTCTTCCACCAGTTGACCTATGCTGGAGCCACCCTGAAACCAATCTAATTGTTACGGCTTAATAATACTTTAAATTCCTGGTAGGGAAAGTTTTATTGCCCTTCTTTTCCACAAATATCTTGGCATTATCATGTATTTTATTCCTCCAGATGAACTTTGGGATTATTTGGTCAAGATTTTATTTATGCTATTTTAAATGTATAGATGCCATTTGGGGAGAATGGCATCTTCTCATCCAGGAACATGGTGCACATTGCTATTTAATTCAAACCTTCTCTGATGTACCACAATGACTTTTTTTTTCACATAGGTCCTGCATTAATATTCTATAAAGTGTGAAAAATTCTCCATTCTTCAATCTTCTTTGTGGTTAATAATGAAGATGATGACTCAACCCATTCTTTACTTACATAGTGTGATGATACTGATAGTTGGTGACTCCCTTACCTTACTTCTTCTACTCTAAATGGTACTTTTTAGAATGAATAAATTGAAAGAAATTTAATCAGACCTTAATTCATACTGCATGGGAGCACTATGACTATGATGCAAGACAACAGAAATAGGGGGAAAAATCCAAAGGTTGTCTAATGGCCTTAATTCTTGGTGGAGCTTTGAATCATACTTAAGGTTTATGATGAATAATAAGGTCGTGAAGAAAGATGCATAATCCCATCAGGTGTCGAAAATTCCAGAACAAGCGGACCTGTAGAGTATTTCATGCCAGCCATTATGTGACCATTTACAGTAGTCAAGGGTTTGTAGTTGTTATAATAAGACAGTTTTAAAGCATTTAAATAAGTGGTCTGTTTGCAGCTCTACGATATGCTCTTATCTGCTTCAACATCAGAGAAGAATTTTATAGTTATCAGTCATTTCACAATAAAGTTTTGTGAGACCTTGATTATAGGTCATTGATGAAATTTTGCTGTCGAGAGTCACCAGTGCCAACGAGCAGAGTTTAATGGTTGTATTATCAGATGACAGGGATTGGGGTAGCAGTTTGGTTTTTTCTGAGTTACTCATTCAATCATCTACTGTACAACACAGGATGCTTCTAGAATCACCTTGAAGCAGGCCCTGATCCTACTCACTTTTCTGTCAACTGAAAATACAGAAGGTACTTACAGGGCCATATGCTTTATAGACAAAGAACAAAGATATTTGACTCACTTAGAATGCTTTGTCTTCAGACTATAACCACCTACCCCAGGTCCTTCTTGAAGACAATTTTTAGATTTTGTGCTGGCTCTACAAGCTTCTTGTGGCTGGGTGCATTTCAATTCTTTGTGTCCATTTTCATGTGTTCACATACATGTTGCTCTGTGCATCTGTGGTGACTTCAGGTAAGTACAATAGTGATTTTTGTTGCTATGCTAGGTTCAGAGGAATTCCCTTCTGTTTGCTGTGATTGACCATACAAAATGGGTTTATCTCTGTTTGATTTTTGTAACATGCAGGTTTGGGAGTATGGTCAGTAGCAATTTAAAAACAGGAATTCCATAGAATTCTCTGTTACAGAAGTTTTACCTGTACTGGTATTCTGGAAAAGACATCTCTCTCTCTTTTTTTTTTTTTTTAACCAAGAACATGTATTGGTACATTGTATACATAATGATCATAATCAACATGGTTATTTTGTACCTGTACATGATACATCTTGGTTTTCCCCCCTCTTCCCCCTCTTCCCCTCTCCTCCCTTCCATTCACCCACCCCTCCCTATTTGCAACAAGTGTAGCTACACTTTACCATTTTTTCCCCTTTCATCTTACTTTTCTTTTAACCTTCTTCTTTATCCCCCTTTTCCCTATCTAGTTCTCTCTTTTGAATACTATCTCTAGAAACCATAAGTGGAAAAGACATCTCTTATCAATTCAAATATGATTCCATGCCTGATTGCATGTGTCAGTAGGAGGATACATTGGCCGAGTCCAAGCCTCTGCTGTGCCATGCACTTGATCTTAGCCAAAAGGCCAAGAAGTGATGCTGTGCCATGCTAAAGGAGAATCAGTTTCCACAACTGATTGTTTGCTCATAGGCATTTCTGGCTTTTCATAAGGGGGGGGTTAGTTCAGTGGTAGAGCACTCGCCTAGCAAGTGTAAGGCCCTGAGTTCAATCTGCACTGAATTAAAGCACCTTTCTTTAGTAATTAGTCTGTGTGATCAAGTTGTTTGGGGCCATTTTGTGTCTATTTCTCTCATCTGGTAATGTACATCATCATGCCTTTTTGGCCTAGAAACACTCCATATGTTTCCTTAATGGGTTGTCTACTCTTGTATTTATTTTCCCAGGAAAACAGAAGTACCTGTGTGCCAGTAGAAATGATTGCACCATTGATAAATTCCGAAGGAAAAATTGCCCATCTTGCCGTCTCCGGAAATGCTATGAAGCAGGGATGACTTTGGGAGGTATGATACATTTCTTTCTCTTTCTCCTTGTCCTTCTCCTGCCTTCTCCTTCTACTATTTAGTTATCTCTTTAAGCTAGATTTTACTCTTTGACACTCCCTAGGGAGCCAGCCATTTTCTGAGCACAGGCTGAGTTTTTCGTATCCAATGTAGCCATCACCCATCTGGTGCCTACATCCTTAATCATGCCACCCATGACCCTGGGGTGCCACATAAGGGTAGGAGGTGTGAAACAGGGATCAGGAGCCAACAGAGGGTGACCGAGGCTGGGTTATATTGGGCAGCATTCCCCAGAGGCATAATTATACTAGCCTGGTGCTATCGGTGGTGGCCAGGATAAGGGAACTAAAGAATCTGGAACAGTAACAGGTGCAGGATGACCCAGGCACAGGCTGACTCTAAATGCCTAGGAATATCCCTCAGCAAACTGCTGCCCACGTTGTAGAGCCAGGCACCTGGGATGAGAAGCTGTTACTGTTTGAAGCATGTGACTAGGCTGCCAAACAGAGCCAATTTCCTATCCCACATACCCCAGGGATGAGCAAGCCTTTTCATCATTTCTTTTTTTCTTACAAATCTATAAATTTCTAAAAGCACTTTTTTCAGTAGTGCAGTAGCTCTTTCAAGGCTGACTTTCGTCTATCATAAGGCTGTCTGTCCCCTAAACCTGTGCCTACCATGAGCACTCTCACCCTTCCAGACTGGTTTGACACAAGTTGACATGCACTTATATTTCCCCCTTCCAAATTCCTCATCCCTTCACGTTTACATCTGCCCAATACCAGGGTCCTCCCTGCTGCCTGCTACTTCCAAAATTAATTTTTCATGAGAAAAGTAAGCCCATTAGTGTACTTGAGTTAGAACTGGAACTCAAAGATACACAAGCCTGTTTGCATGCCTGAAATTATAGCCTCATACCTGATTTTTCATTAGCAGCTTAGAAAATCCAAGTGTGTGGAATCTAGCACTCTCTTCTCTCCTCTCAAGACTAATTTAGAGCAATTGTCCATCTCTGGCTTTCTGTGAAGTGCTCAATACCTTTCTGCTTATGTGCACATTTGTAGACACCAACTTGTTTTATAACTCTGGAGCAGGGCCGTATGTGTGTCTCCATGCAGAGAAGTATATCCCCCGCCTCGCAGACCAGTAGTATTATATAAGCAGATCAATGTACCTCAAGCAATTCAATCCAGACTCACACTGAAATCAACAGAAACACCTCAAGTAATGTGTAGTGCTCAAAACCATCACAGAAAGGTCCCCTATGAGTGGCGTTTCAGGCAGCTACCTCAAATGAGACGCAAATATTTGAGAAAACAACCTTGTTTTTGCTTGCTTATTATACTCCAGAGCAATTCTGCAGTTGTGGATGGGGGCAGGGGGCAGGGGGCAGGGAGGTACGGGTCTAAACTGGGGAGCATAGAAGGAAAGTCAGGAAAGTGTGATAAAGGTATCAAAAACAGAAAGTTTTCTCCATACGAATGTTCCGAGTCCAAGCACGGCTTCCCATACACTCGACTTTCAAGTATTAGCTTTCTGTGAATTGGGTGTAAGGGATGAGGGCTCCCAGGTAGAGAACTCCTTGGCTTGCCATCTCTGGTGGGAATTACAAGCCTACTTTGATGTAGGTAAAATTTAATGGTAACGAAAGTCCTCATAACATCTGATTCGGAATCTTATTCTAGTATGTTTTATTATAAAGCAGTCTTGTGACATGATTACAGTTAACCCCTTTGGAAAAGAACAGGCTCCCGTAAAACAGATGATGACACTACACTATCTAGCATTTAGACTTAAGGTTGTAAATTAATTTATTGGGAAGAGTGGGATAGTAAGTGTTCAAGTTGGTTTATCGTGTAGAGTGCCCAGATATGAGTGGGCTTGGGCAACACAGTGAAGGTAAGCCGATAAATGCTGTGGCTGGCTTTCATTGCAGTTCCATTCCTATGATAGTTATTGAGTGTCTGCTGTGTACAAGACACCATGCTAGGCATTAGCGCTCAGGCTGACAAACGTCAAGAAATGGCCACAAGGTACAAGAATTCTTGGTGTTGTGTAAATGGCCTTACCTTTGGAGTCAGACAGACCTCGGTTAAAAAATCCCAGCTCCATTATTTACCGTGTGCCCCTCCAAGTCTCTATTTCTTTCCTGCAATGTAGAGATAACATCCTGACAGCATTACAGTGAGGATCATATGACATGATGAATGCGAACATATTTGGAAAATGACCAAGTGTTAGACAGATGGGGGGGATTGTTATGACAGTGAGCTCACTAGTAATTTAACTGGGAAAGCCAGTCATACCACTTTCCGATGGCTTTAAATCCGAGTAACTTAGCATGCCTTCTAATATGTAGCAGTTCTCACAGACAGAAGATCTCCAGAAATTACTCTTGATCAACTCAAATTGAAAATTACCACCATGATCCTGCTTGGAATCTGATTTTAATAATTAGATAAGTATATGCTGTATTCAAGCAATGTGTCAGGAAAACCCCAGTGTTGGCCCTCTTAAACCACTGCTTGAAAATCTGACTTTTGTATTTTGCAAAAGTATCTTCACATTCTCTACCTTCTTGTCACAGTCCCCTCTCAAGTTTATTGCTAACTTGCAAATTCAATGTGTACCACACCTGTACTCAAACAATGGGCAAAAGAAAGCATTAATACACAGTGGCCCTTGAGAATACTTTAACAATAGACTTCCGTTTTCATATGTTGGATTTAGCATAGACATCTTGATCACCTTGAAGGGGAATTCATATAATTTAATTTCTTTCTTCTCCTCATTCAAATCAAAATTATATATATTCAAAAGGGGCAACTATAGGAATGTGGCCTTGGGCAAGTCCCTTCGCTCTTTTCAGCCTCCATTTTCCTATCATAAAATTGGGAGAGTGGACTTCAAGGACCTTTCTGCTACTCACATTTTGTGATTTTATATCTAAAGCCACACAGAAAGGATCATAAATTTATCTGTCCTTTCTTGGATTGCCTTTTCCCTATTCCCAGAAGTATAGCTACTCAAGACATGAGTGCTTTGACTAGCATAGTAATTTTAACTATACCTCCATTCACATGTATACAGTGCATATTATGTGTCTAAAAGTAGGCTGAATGGGTAGATTATTGGAGAAGTAGATGGCTGATGGTGTGCCCCCGTATCTTAGAAAAGCTGGCACTCTGCACCTGTTGGCTGCTTGGTCTCAAGGTGTCAAGATTCTTAATCTTACTTTCTCTACAGTGTTCCACTAGCTGGTGATGGGAGCTACTCATCTCAGAAATGCTTAATAACATATAGCCATTTCTTTCTGCTTCTGGTTCTACCTACCTGTGTCCCTTGCTTCTTTGCTTAGCAACTATTGTTTCTGAAAGGATCATATAGGTAGTTGGATATTCTCGGGATGCTTCCCTTAAAGTCATCTGCAAGCTCTCAAGTGCCCATCTAGAACAAAGACAAGTCTTTTTTTTATATATGAGCCATTTCCAGTTACTTTTGAAAACCACATATTACTAACTGCCTCAAGAATTTAACTCTTACTTACTGCTCATTTAAGAAAACACTTGTAAATATGATTGTCCAGATAAAAGCCTTACCTTGAGGGAATTAGCTGTGATTGTTTAGAACCTCATAATTACAATAAATGCACAACCATCTCTCACTTTTCTTTGCACTTCTGAAGGACACACTCCCCATTTCTAAGATAAGATGAGAAAGAAAGAATTGCCTTTCATGCTATTTTCTCTACTGATCTCTTCTTCCTCCCCACTTTTCTTCTATCCCTGCCAAAATATTATTTCGTTTTATATTTTGAAACTCATGAGTTCTCAGCTTTTAGTGAATAACATTAGTCCCTGTTTACTCCTTCTTCTCCTGGACCGTGGAAGGTTGTAGGCCTTTCAGGAATTTCAGGTCGCAGCCAAACCCCAGAAGAAGAGGAGCACGGAGCCCCAGTGCATGTGAGAATCTGAGGTGTGCAGCATTGCCTTCAAAAGTTATTTGAGAAGTCTCTTTCCTACTAAGAGACTGAATTCTGCATCTGAGAATAAAAACTTAACACATCTGCAGGTTTTAACAACCTATATGAATTCTCTGTTTGGGAAGATGTCTCAAGGAGGCTCTGGCCATGGTCTGATGTCATCGTGAATGATGTGAACATCCGCGCAGACTCCAGTATTGAAGAGAGTCCTGAGACCAGCTGTCTTTGTCATTCTCCATGCTCAAGAGAAGCTCAGCATTGCTGCTTCTGGATCACATGTCCTGGACGAAAGAAAGTGATTCCAGTGCTAAGATAGTGCTCAAGACCTGGTTCTTCACAGCGCTCATTCATCCTTCTTATCCAGCCATCCTTCCAGCCACCCACAAAACTAGTGCTTTGATCTTTCCATCCATTCACTTGTTTATCCATTTAACAAATATTTATTGAGTATCACCTTTGTACCAGACAATATGCTAATCATTTGGGAGCAAGCAGAGCTGAATAAGACATGATATTTGCTTCTAAAGTTAAACAAGGGGAAACGTAGCTCATGAATATGCACTTTAACCTTAAAGAATAAATAGGAAATTATCAAGAAGTTTAGTGAGATAGAAGGCAAAGGACATTCAAGGCAAAGAGCACAGTTTGAATAAAACGCAGAGACATGAAAAAATTCATTGAGGGTTTGAGGAACAGCAAGTCGTTTAATGTGGCCAGTGATGGAGAAATAGGAAAAACAAGCTGTAACTGCATTGAAATGAACTTGCTGGTTGTGCTCACGAGCTTGGATTTCAGGCATTAGAAGACTTATGACCACGAGACAGACATAACCGCATAACCATATTATTCACATACTTGGCTTTTAAAAGAGAATCAATAGAACCATGAATATTGTGCTAGTGAAGGTTTAAATTTTAGAAAGTAAGACAGTAGGCCATGTAGAGAGAAATTCCTATCATCCAGTTTTGCTAAATTCCTAGGTTTGGTTCCTGGATCTAGTTGTCTCCACTTAGTCCTGTCTGTGTACCAAAAGCCTGTTGCCATAGTGTAGGCCTGCATTTCCCAGTGTGGGAAATGAAAAAACTCTCTGCATGACGCGATCTGTGAAAAATGATTTCTGTGGTCAAGTAAGTAAAAGTAACCTGCATATTATTGTCATTCTTGGTAAGATTTACAATGTGTGTTAGTATATTGCAGGTCCTGGTGACTACTGCAGTGTAACTCAGGGTTTCCAAACTGATTTAAACCACAGATCTCCTCCTTTCACATAAAATCTATTAACATCCTATCAAAATACTCTCTGGAATACACTTTAGAAAACATGGGTATAAATAAAGACTCTATCCTATAAGCAAACAATACAGTCAACTCAGGTAATCCATTTTGTAGATGTGTGTGTCATTGCTCACCAGGAGAATCAGTCAACAATGATAAAGAGCGAACTGTCCCCGGCATGTGTGAAGTGTATATATGCACCCTTGGCTACTGAATCCACTAAAGTATACGTGTCATATCTGTAGCACTGTTTCTGTATACAAAGGGAAAAAGGCAGCCCAGGTCAAAGCATAGTGTTACTAAGTCATCTAATGTCCGCAGGCACATAATGCTGTCCCAGGGAGCATGCTAGACAAATTATTTCTGAGAAACAGAGTAACCTCCAGCATCACACAAATTGATCAGTTGGTTATCTGGAAATTTCCCTCTAGAGTTTAACAGTCCCACCATAGGCTCTCTGGCCGGCATCTTGACATGGTGTCATCACGTAATCTCATTGATAAAATGGGAGGCCTAGAAATCACCCAGTGCCTGAAGCCCTTCTACCTCCTGTTTAGCAGGCAGTGAGTGGCATAAAGAGTCAGCAATTTGGAACTCAGTTACCGGACTTTACTCTCTTCTCCTTTGACATTTCAGACTAGAGGACCCTCAATGTTCTCAGACTGGAGATGCAAGCAGTATCAGCTCTGGGAATTGCTACCTCCCCCACACAATCTTAGATACCTGAGTGTTCTGCCAGAGGGCCATAATGAAGGCACAGAGGACCAAAACTGTCCTATGAATTTTGGCATCAATACGTGCAAAGTATGACTGAGGGCTCAGAACATCTGAGGTTCTTTTTGTTTTTAAAGCAATGTCCTGTGGTACAGCGGAAGTAATATGATGAACTTAAATTCAAGCCTTGTTTCTAAGCCCTGACTCGGGAACATTCACATCTTGATGACCTTTGGCAGAACCTTAGATTTATCTGAGCCTCAGTTTCTCCAACTACGCTGTGATAATAAGAAAATCTTCTTATAGAATTCCTAAAGTATGTCTTAAAATAGTACATAGTAGAAGCACAATAAATATCGCTGTGCCCTCTACTCGTTCTCTTTTGAATGATACTTGGAACTTCTTTGTGTTCCTGGGTACCACTGTGAATTTTTCTTTCTCTGCTATTTCAATATCGCTTTTAGGGCTATCATACCTTTCCATGATAGCCCACACTGCATCCCAAATGCAGTATGTACTTTTATTTTTGCTTTTGCCCTCTTTTTCTCTTCATTTGGATCAAGCTTGCTCGGCAGAGCCATTTTCTCTCCCAGTCTTCTTTTCTGCCTTTTTAAATAAACTTGCCACCGCTTAAAAAATATATTGCTTTTAGTTCTTATTCCTTGGTTGCTTGGTCTCTGAATCACTGTTGAATCAACCCTTGAAATCTTTTCTCCGTGACCTACATCACCACCACTTCACTTGGCCAAATAAGTGTTTAGTGATACTTTGGAGGGAAAAATACATAGCACTTTCTCTATTAGTCAGTACTCCCATCACTGGGACACAGTACCCAAAAACCTGCAAGGTAAAGGAGGAAACGTTTAATTTGAAGATTTTAATTAAACGTTTCAGTCCATCGTCAGCTGGCTCCAAGGCAGAAATCGCATAGCGGAAGGCCATGGCAGAAGAAAGCTGATCACTTCCTGGAAGCCAAGAAGCAGCACACCAGAGAGGAAAGGGCCAAGAACCAAATATACTCCCCCAAGGTCATGCCCTATAACCCACCCAGACACACCCAAAAGTGTGCTTTTCTAATCTGCTAGGCATCTATCTCTTAAACCAGTCAAGTTGAAAATCACAATTAGCAGTCACAATTTGTCCATTCTCAGTTTAACAGCCAAACACATCTTGTCGAACCATACTTGATCTCCAAGCAAAAACAACAGCAAACTCAATAATTCCGCCTAACATGCTGCAACTAGCCTATGTACAACTGAAAATGCATTAATCCATTCTCCAAAGTTTCACCAAAGTATTACTCAAAAGCCCGAGTTAGTCTCCTCTGAGACTCAAAGCAAGCTCTTAGCTGTGAACCCCTGTAAAAATTCTAAATAGCAAATTATATATTCCCAATATACAATGGTACAACATAAATATTCCCATTCTAAAGGAAGGATTGGGGGGATAGAAAAGAATAGGACCAAAGCAAGACCAAAACCCAGAAGAGCAGACATTACGTCTTGTATCTCTATGTCCAGCATCAAGGGCACATGATGACGATATGTGACTTCCAAAGGACTTGTGCGCCCCCACCTCCATGGGCTTGCTGGTTGTAGCCCACATGGCTTTTCTCCCTGGCTGCGCTTGTGGCCTACAGTTTTTCTCGGCAAACTTTCCACATTCCTGGCATCCTTGACTTTCTGGGTCTCCACTGCACTTTTGGCTTCATTTCTATAGCTTTATGTACCTTGCTCTCGGGGACATATTATCTGGCTCCCAGGCCTTCCTTTGAAGTCTAGAAGGATGGCCCCATAATCCCACAACTCTTTCATTCGGCATTCCCCAACAAATATCATCACATGGAGTAGCCAGGCACCCTCGGACCATGGCTGCAGTAGTCTGTGAGTGCCTGAATGGTTGGGTGTGGTGAAATGAATCCAGGGAAACCAGTTTTCTAAGCAGCGCTTTTCAAATAGGTGTTCCAAGGACTCTATTCTCCAATAAAAATTTACAATTTTGTACCCTTAAACCAGCAATGGATGGAGTCTTGCCAATTTCTGGGATGCCCACAGAGTATCTTTCTTCTTGTCTCATTTCAAAGTATTTGGTGCTTTTTAATGATGCTAATCTCTTCAGCAATCACGCATCCTCTTTGGGCCCAACTTTACACATGTTTTTTGAGAGGCTAAATTTCAAGGTTTTCAAAATTTTGTTCTCTGCTTTTGCCCCAGATTCTTACTATAAATCTAGCTAAAAGCAGCCAGGAGTACACTTGCTGCAGCTTGAATGTTAGGCTACCTTCAGATTTCCTCTGCCAAATTAATTAGTTCAACAACTTTAAAATTAACCTTATACAAAGGCTTAGGACATCTGCAAAATGTAGACAAGTTCTTTTTTAGAATGTAACGTGAATGGCTTCTAGTCCAAATCTCAGTAGTTCTTATTCCCATCTGAATCCTCATGAGCCTTGCTTTTACTGTTCACATTCCTGTCAGCATTTTGGTGTTCTGAGTTCAGACTAGAATTATCTAATAGGCTCTGCTTATGGCATTATAAGGATTCCCTAGCCTGCATCTCGAAACATTTCCAAACTCCTCCTGCTAACTAGTTCCAGAGGCTTCTGAACCCTGTAGTCCGGTGTAGTCATATAATCACAGCAGCAAGCCAACTTCTCTGCCTTGTTGTAGCAATCTTCTGTATTAGCAATCTTCCGAACCATGTGGTCCAGTATAGTCATATAGTCACAGCAATAAGGCAACTTCTCTGCCTTCTGGTAGCAATCTTCTGTATTAGTCAGCTTTTCCAATCCTGGAACGTAATACACAACACCTACAACTTAAAAGAGAAGAGGTTTAAGTTGCCTCATGGTTTTGGAGGATACAGTCCTATGGCTGACTGATTCCAAGGAAGAAATGGCATGGTGAAAGGGTGTAGTAAAGGAATGCTGCTCACTTCGTGGTGTCCCAGAAGCAGAACAGGGGCCAGAACCAAAAGGAAAGACCTAAGAACCAGAGATAGTCCCCAAGGTCACACCCCCGTGATCCCCAAGACATACCCTGAGGTGTGCTGTATTAATCTGCTAGATATTTCTGAATACAGTCAAGTTGAAAAATCATGATTAACAGTCACAGTCTCTGTAACTGTAGTACTCAAAGGAACTTGTGTATGGAGAGACCAGGCTCTGCACCTCCTAATTCCTCCTAATCAAATTATCAGGAAGAGATAGATAGATGATAGATAGATAGATAGACAGATAGATAGGCTACAGCTATCTCTGAGCGTTTGCTTTTAGAGAACTATGGTTAGAGGTAAATAATTTTTACCAGTCATAAAAATTGATAATTCCCCATGTCTCATACTTGAACGAGTATCTCACTTGTAAACTTTATACGTAAAGTTGTTGAGGTTTTAAATGTAATAGCAGTAGAAAGATTTTGCTCCTGTTTCCTTTTGTTAAATGTTCCAAAGTCCCCAGTTGCTCTCGAAAGAGTAAAATAATGTCATATGTAATATCTTTCAAAGATGGCAGACAGAAAATGAAGAACACATAGCACATAATAAGCCAAGTGTTTTTCAAATATAACAATTCTGGGAAAAAAAATTTGTTTTTGCTGGTAGCTTAACTGTTTGTTTGAAAACATTTTACTTTTGATTTGTGCCTCCTGTCATTACAAATTGTAAGCTATATTCCTTAAAATCACAAAAGTTCAAACTAGTTTCATGTTTTTCTCAACTCATGTGTAGACCTGAGCAAGAAGCCCTTTTAGAAACTTTTGGACAGAGATGGGATCTTTGGTGATCATGCTGCTTAGAAGTAGAACTAAAGAAAAATATGCCACCACTCAGAAACCAGTACAGCACTGAGATTGTCTGTCACTGATAATATTTTCATGATGACAACTATCTAAGAAGTAATCTGCAAATGGCATGGCTATCTTGGGTCACCTTATTTGGAATTCGGTTCCATTCTCTTCAGCTCAGTTAATCTGTGCTAAACTTTTTAGATCTCTTAACCCAGGCATATAAATGTCTTCTTTTCTCTAGCTTAATATCTCATTGGATCAATCCCTCTATGACTGAAGTGAGAATTAATCATTGAGGAACATTTTAGCCTTCTAACAGTTAGCAGTTAAACACATGTAAGCAACGAGACGCACCTGCAGAAGACTTGGGCCAGAATGTGCAATTAAGAAGAAAATATGAATCTTGACCAAGATGAAAGGTCCTCAGTCCAAGCCTGTGCAGTGAGATGCCATGCTGGCCACAATGAGACCTGCAGAGACTGAGGACTCTTCCCCAGGATGAAAACCAAGGCATGGAAGCTTTGACTAGTGAGCTGTTAGGCACACAGAAATTCATTTCAAAGCATTTCCATTTCCAGGCTGAGTAATAATGTTGGCAGTATTATGAGACTATTTGGTTGCTGCAAGAAATTCAGAAGACCTCCAGTAAGGAGTCTCCGTTAATCTCTGAGTGGCTGTAATAAAACTGTGAAATTCTACCTCCCTTCTCTTCCCCCATGTGCTCCCCCCCCAAAAAAAATCAGAAGTTCTTGCCCATTGTGTGCACACACATATAAATTCTTTAGTATATTTGTCAATAAAGCAGAAAAGCAAAGCCTCCCAAGTAAAAGATTTTCTATTTCCCCATCTCACCTCTGCCTTAATAGAAAATAGAAATGGAAACCCCCATTCTAAATGGCAATCACGCCCATCCCTAACTTTGCATGCTGGCTCCTGTGTCACAGGAACTGACTCAGGTATCTGATTTTGGAGACAGATAGGTGCAAGCCCATCTTTACACTGCTACACTCAAGAGTATCTTTCATGATAGAAAAATTCTAGATTGGCAATTGCAAGCATCTCAGAATGGCCAGGCATTGAAGAAAGTCTGACCTGCCTCATTCAAAAGAAGGCTCTAAAAGGCTCTAGTGCATGGCCTGGAAAAAAGCTGGAGTCTGAAGCTTCGGAGCTTCAACGTTTGCTCCTCAACACAGACTCTGGGGTTGAGGCTGGGGGCTCCTTTCTTGGGTGATGACTCCTGCCGTTGAGACTGATAGTGTTTCCCTACGTCATGGGGATGTTGTTGTGAGGATTCTAGCTCTAGAAGCAGAAATAGTTAAAATTCACATAGTTGTGCACATCATGCTTGTTGCTTCTTGTAATGTAGCTTGGTCTTGGCAGACTGTTTTTTGATTATATTTGACCATATGCAATGGTGGCCAAGCATCGACTTGGGTGGATACAGTGAAGCTCTGGAGCGGTCACTTACTTTGCACAGTATGCTGCTGAGAAGAAACTTTGCTGAAGGGACTCGAGATGCCATTTTGGACAAGAAGCCACTGTGCCTGGCTGAGGCTCCTGTGGCCATCTTTACTAATTTATTAGGCAATTCATAGAGTTTTTTTTTTTCTCCACTTCACTCTTGTAAACCTCTGCCAAGGACCTAGCCCTTAGCCTCAGACCCCATCACTGAGCTGAAAGTAGTAGCTGATCCACAGACATTCAGTAAACAAGGACTAGATTTCTGCTTCTTCTAGAGGAGCTTCCAGCCAGCCTCTGTGTTAAGACATAGGAGGAGACTAAAGTCAGACAGTTCTCCCTGAAAGTCAAGCTGACTCTGTTTTCAGGAGCTCCCACACTTGAACCTTCTATAAGAAAGAAGAAGGCAAAATCAGAGAAACAGTGTCTATTTCTCTTGTTTCCTGCTGAAGTTGGAATGGGGAGGAAAGTGGATCTGACTTTCCCTCTTAGTTCTAGCCTTAGTGCTCCCACACTTCCACACCAGTCTCTCACATCAAATGCTTGTCTCTCCATCGGGTATGATGCTGCCCCAGCCAGGCTCAAATATTGCATTGATGTAAAAGAAGAGGCACTTAGAGTTTAATTTCTTACTCTGTCTCTGCCCTAGAGCCTCCACATTGAAACCAGTTTCTGGTGCAGTTCGAGTCTGTGAGGCCAGAGGCAGACAAACCTGAGAGGCAGAAATACTCTTAACTGCCTATCCTGGACACTGCCTTTCCCACCCTCTTCCTTCTGCAGTCTGTGCCTCTCTCTCTGTCTCTCTCTGTCTCTCTCTCTCTGTCTCTCTCTCTCTGTCTCTCTCTCTCACTCTCCCCCCCCAACTTTGCAACTTTCTGGAGCAAAGCCAAGGAGAGATTTCCCCCTCCTTTGGGTAGAATTTTAATCTACAGACCAACAAGAAGTTTCCTAATGTGGATTGAAAGGCTAATGTGATTTATTTTTAACTGCTTTCTATTTGTCTGAATGTTGCATATTTCTGCTAGTGAAATTTTCCTTTAATAAAACCATTAATATACCAATGGCATTTTCTTATTTACAACAGACTGACAGAATTAATGCTGTTAACACTGGGACTATTTTTTTCTTTTTTCTTCTTTTTTCCTCTAGCTAGCTTTCCAGGTCATTCTGACCTGTTCAGCATGGACTGTTTCACATTTGTTTTTAATGTCAGTTTAAATGTAATTGTAAAAGCATGTATGCTCTAAACTCATGTAGTTACTTTTTCCAGTGGAAAAGCCTGGTATGCAAAAGCATTTCCAAGCTCTGCAATTTCACATGAACAGGTTTTTGGTAATGACCTTGTGCCCCTACTCAGGGTGGCATCTGGACAGTCAACTCCTTTCTTCTGGCTCAGTAGTCAGAAAGAGGAGACTTAGAAATAGTTTCTGCCAGATCCTGTGCTTTGGCAAGGATATGCAGCACTGCGTATCCTTCTATTATTAATTACGTTTACTCCTCCACGAACTAAAAACCATTAGACTAAATAGTCTAACATAAACCTTGAAAGATAAAATTTCATATTCTTTCCCTTGGCTGTTCCTCTGACCCAAAATTTAGACTGAGAGGAGAATAGGGGCATGAGGGGAAGGGCCAGGGAGCCTTCTTGCCTGAGGGAATTTGGCATACACTTAGTAATCCTACTTGATTGCAACCCCTGCTAATCTGTCACTCCATGCCTGCCAAAGACTGGCTCCACACGCTGCCCTTTGTCCCTATCCTAGTTCTTCCCCACCCAGCTCCACCTCCCACTGCTGACTCTTCTCTCCAGTAACATGCTGCTTAACCAGATCAGAAGCACAGAGTACCACCGAAGTCAGCCTTCCTGGTTCTAGCTCTTGCTTTGCCACCATTTATATAGCTCTGTGACCTTGGTCAGGACTTATCCTTGTCCTTCACTTTTAATAGTCTTCTCACCTATAAAATAAAGATTAGTTTGGAGTGGGGAAGAAGAGATAGACAAAATGCAAGGCCTTCAAATTCTGCATTTTGGAAATGGAATCTTTTCATCAAACAAATTATGGCATGGAGTCCCCAAATTTTTGGTCTAAAGGAAAGCTCTACTGCCCTGGTTTGAAAGGTGAAAGTGTGTGTAGTCCCATGTTCAGACCCACTTTGCCTTCTCTCTGGGCCCTTGGAAAAATTGTAGGGCCCTTGGGGCTCTCCTACTTTATTAGACTGATGTCTGGGGATCCTTCTGACTCTGATTCTCTCTTCTACGAGATTTCAGTTCTGCAAGAAACGCTTACCTGTTTCATCAGTAGCATTTTCAGAAAAGTGCACTTGCTCCAGATAAAGGACATGAAAGTGGAGCAGTGCGGGGCTCAGTAACTAGCAAGTGTGAGAGGCATACGGAACTGTCTTCGTGCCAAGCACTTCACACACATTCCCTTTTGGATAATCACAACCACCCTGTTAGGTAGATCCTATTATTAGGATTCTGAAACATGACAGTTTGGCCCTCACTCTTTCACTTGATGCCAAGTACCCAAGGTGAAGGCTGTACTTCTATAAATTGCCACGGTAGGCAGTTTTTCAGTTTTCCTATGTGGTAGTGAGGTCAGATCATCACCATTATACAGAAGAGAAAATTAAGATGTAGTAGAATTCAAGGGATTGATTCAAGATCACACTTCCCATAAAACTCTGATACCAGCAAACAATAAAAAGCCCTTTACTGTGAGTAGCATTTTAGAACTCTGATATCATTAATGTACCCTGCTTCCTGCAATCTCACCATGCTTCAGTCTTGGAGAGTCATTTTGGTGGCATAGAGTCTTCCTTCTACTCTCAGATACCACTACAGTGGCTGTATTCCATGGAGCAACCTTCCGAATCAAGTACTGACTTCATCCTCATTTTACAGATGAGTTACATGAGGTACAGAGGGGCTGAGTGTGGCTCGAAGTCAGAGAGCTAGTGAATAATAGAGGAAGGAATCCTTGTTCTTAACAACTACCATTTTTCCATGTGTAAAGTAAGACAGTCACTTAAGAGCTCCCTCGGCTCCTCATCTTGTGTTCCTAATCTCTAATCCTGATGTTATGAAGTGGAGCTACCCTGATTTGAATACTAGCAGGTATAAAGAAGGCTGGCATGATTTAATCCAGGAGCCACAAACTGACTCTTCCCAGGCCAAAATGCACTTGCAGAATTTTGTTGTTGGTCCAGAATAGTATTTGTTTAGAAAACTGATTTAGACTTCTCCTAGGCAGGATATCAGTCAAAATCACTGTCCCTGTCCCTTCCTATGTATATGCACTCTTCCTATTTATATTCTACTCTTCTGCCTTACACCACTTCTGTAAGGAAACGGTTTTTACCTCTTTACCTATCTGCCCGACTTGTGAAGGTGTTTGAGTTCATGACCCTTAGATTTCAACATTATAATAAGTAAGCACTGCAAACACATGTATTCATGTATGTTCACAAAGGTACAGCCAGTGTGCTTTCACAGAGAATTGGCAGCCTTACTCCAAGCACACCTTTATATTTACCTAACATTAAGAATTATATTTAAAGGATCTTTTTGATGATGTGGGGAATCAAAACTAGAGTTTTGTGCACACTAGGAAAGTGCTCTACTATTGAGCTACTGCCCTACTCCTACAATTGCACTTGAGTTCTGAATTTAGTTTTATAGACAGTCATGTGCTGAGGAAACATACTGTTTTTCATTTCACGATGTATTATCCCTCCTGTCTCTATTATATCTGTTCCTCTGTCAGTTCTCCTCTCTCTCTTTCTCTCTCTCTCTCTGTAAATTTTTTTATTAGTACATGTTTGCAATGCATGCAGCTTAGAATCATCCAGAGTAGGTACTCCCCTTGCCAGAGTTAGGTCACCTACACATTATTCAGTCCTTGCTCTAGCTCTAGGAGTGGATAGAGAGTGAAGAAACCATTTGGGAGAGCTCACTATATACCAGGCATTCTTTGATTTACTTCTCATAATTGGCCTCAGACATAGGTGACAGCACCCTTATTTTACAAACGAGGAAACGGAAACAAAAGACTTGGTAATCGGCAGGGCTGGGATTTGAACCCAAGATTGTCTGACTCCAAAGACTACTCTTTTGCCCTATGCCACCATTAGAACTATAGACTCTTAGAGCTCCCTTTGCCCTTATCTCATACCACTCGGTTTATGTGAGTCTCTGCTTTGCTACAGTGGCTGGCTGACCTTTCTATCACAAGAAGAGTTAGATTCAACTCTGGGGCTCAGGTGCAGGAGAAGGGAGGGGTATGGGGGCGGCCTTTATAGAAGTAAACAAGGCCTTGGGCATTGAATAATAGCTGTGACTAGCAAACCTCATTGTCCGGCATTCCAGTCATCAAGCAACATGTTGGCCTCTGCTACAGAGAAAGAACAGAGGATCCCTCAACAGAATGAACAGAATCTGATTTCAATTATACTCAGTACAGTCCCCCTCTTTAGATAGACAGACCAGAACACCTGGTGCATCTTGGGCCGCTGTGGCCACAGGAACAGTACATAATGTGGGTCTTGGAAGCAAGTGGAAATGCTGCACGCCTTCCTCAAGCTATGCGTTATAGGTCTAGCAGAAGAGGATGTGAAAAAGCCAGCCAAGTTCTCCTTGGCACTGCACAGAGAAAGGAAGGTTATTTCTCCTTGATGGATTCTCCCCCACAGTATCTGCACATATTGATCTAGCTTGTAATAAATTTGCTTAGGTCCACAAGTCATGACCCCACTGAGATCTGAGTCGTTGGAGGGAGAGTAGAGGTGACAGACCATATCTGACCGATTGCACCAGCACCGACTGTTCTGTGTGTCCCTCTACCTTTTGGGAAAGCCCACAAACTCATCTATAAACCATTCATTTGGAGTCTTTTCTTCTTTATCAACAGCTTTATTTGGGGATGGCAAATGGAACAGCTGCTCCAGAGAACAGCCTATATTCACAGCACTGTTCAGCAGAACTTTCTGAAATGATGGAAATGTCCTACATCTGTCTTGTCCAATCTAGCAGCCACTAGCTACATGTGGCTTTTGAGCACTGGCAAAATGTCCTGTGAAAATGAGGGATTATATCTTAATTTTCTTTAATATTAATTAATTTAAATTTAAATAGCTGCACATGGCTCGCGGCTCTTTTATTGTACAATGCAAGTCTCAAATTGAGCTCAAAAGGGCACATACTGAGAGCAGAAGTGAGTTGATCAAAGAGAAAGCTAATGTGGTATAGGGAGTTTTAAAATAGGAACAAGAACTCTCATTCTAATTGCTGCTCTGCCATCAGTTGCTTTGTCCTCTCTGGCTTCAGCCTCCCAATCTTTGACTTAGTCTAATGTCAGAAGTCCCAAAATTATGGTGAAGGATTGAATTCAGCTTTGAAATACATGATTTTATGACATTTTTGTATGTTATCTGACTGCCTTCTAGAGGTGGGAAAGCAGTAGTAAGCACTTTCTTTCCAGTTCACGGGAGTTTCAACCAATCTGGTATACACATATGCACACATGCATACACACCTGCTGTGTTACTCATGTTTATGCTCTGAAGTTATTTGAATTTCTGACTCTGGATAAGATGATTTTGAAGGACTCTTTCTGTTTTGTCATGCTGTGAGTCTTTAAGTAACTATACTATCTCAAATCTGTTTCCATGTAGGTGGGTGAAAGGAGATTCCTGTCTCTTCCTTCTGGATGTGATGCTAGTTACTAAAGTTTGGAGACAAGAGTAAAGAGAGGAAGCATGATATATGCACAACCGCAGCCCCATTCCTCAACTCTGCTTTTAAACTAAAAATATAGGGTTTAGGGTTTCAGCCTACTTGGAGGAAGCAGCATTGCATAGTAGAAAGAACATGGAATTCGTGGTCTCAGAGAAGGTTTAGATTATTGAGTTATCTTTCTTGGTATTTACATTATCTCAGCTTACTCATTTGCAAACCAGATATCAGGAATACCCCCAATCCCCCTAAGAACATTGTGGAATTAAATGATATAAGGTGTTCGTGATTTGAGACATAATAGAAGGCCCTGAAAAAATAGTACTTCATCTTATTTCTCTTAGGTACAGGGCTAATTATACCTCTATCTTCCACCAGACTAGAACAGGGGCTATATGGTCTGGCAACTCTTGAGCTCAAGGCAAGAAAGTACTAGTGATGGGGAGGGTGGAGCCTGCCTGTGGGAACTGCACCAGGGGAACAAACCCTGTAGGCATCACCAGTCTGTGGAATGGTGTGCAGCAGCCCATGTTAATAATGGGTTCACCGGATGATGAGATCTCACAGCTCTGGACAAAGTTTGGCTTGGCCTAGGCCATACCTTATAGCCTGAGCACTTGGTGGAATATGGGAGTTGGCAGTTGCAGTACGTATCTCCTTATTACCGACTGTGTCCAATCTCTGCAGAAATGATTGTTGGACAAGGTCATCTTGCACTCAGGGTTGATTTTCCAATCTTCCTTGTTATTTTGCCTTGACTTTTAATCTGTGCTCCTCTTGTACCACTTACCCCACCATTTTCCCCTTCCCCACCCTAGTTGTTGGTGCAAATGTGTGATCCGTTTTTGCATTGATGTACTGAGTGACACTGATTTGAGTTCTTACTGCAGTACTTACTTTTCTAATCACAGCTGAAAGTAAGTTCCAGATATGTATCATTTCTTTCTACAGGGGCCAGAAACATGAACAATAGGTTTTATTATGTTTATCCACTTAAATTAAGACTCAAACTCTTTTCACTTTATGCTTATTATTATTATCCTTACCATTATTATTATTATTATTATTATTATTATTATTATTATTATTTCAAAAGGATTAGAGAAAAAGTGGTTTGTGGTCAACCTCTGTTGCGTGTGCCTATGCTAGACCTGAGTTGTGACCTTTTAAATTATTTATATTTCTGTGCATATAAATGCTATGAAAAATAGCACCAAGTAGACATTGGGATGCCCAAAGATCTATATAGTGTGTGTGTGTGTGTGTGTGTGTGTGTGTGTGTGTGTGTGTGTGTACATGCATGCA
The DNA here is from genome assembly GCA_004026905.1 of Hystrix cristata. NCBI lineage: Eukaryota > Metazoa > Chordata > Mammalia > Rodentia > Hystricidae > Hystrix > Hystrix cristata. Next base: position 41,745 of record PVJO010008037.1, on the reverse strand, counting down.
TGTGGGTGCACATGCATACACATTTAGAAAAGATGATTCTTAAGATTTGAGTTTAAAATTGTTATAGTTGTTGTAAACAATGTTATTTCTAACATCCCTCCTAATAGCTGCTTCCTAGCATGATTCCCATTCTACAGATAGATGGTAGAGGCAGATATTTTGTCATTTCTTTGCTCCAATTTGGGATTTCAGTCCTTCACCTTTCCCCTCTCGCTTCTGCTAAAGAAGAAAATCAACATGCATAATATAGTACATGTTCAGCTATGGGTATAATTCTGACATCTGAAGCTCTTTATAATGTTCAGTGGAAAATAGAACACCTAAAAATTCCTGTTCATTGTGCCTAAAGTGAGATAATAGAATTTAGAAGTCTGAAGGTATGAGACCTTCAAAGAGATTTTATATATATATATATATATATATATATATATATAGAGAGAGAGAGAGAGAGAGAGAGAGAGAGAGAGAGAGATTTATATATATATATAATTATTTTTCACCTTATTCCTAGCTGATGCTTAAATTCTCAACCGTTGTGCCACCTACTCTCTGATCTTCCACAGTAATGTAAGCATGTAAGTGTCAGCAACCTTTCCACGTTAGGAAAACTTTAATTGTCTGGTCCTTCTTTAAGGGATCTGCCTTCCTTGTCTTTTCCCCAGCAGTCTGCTGGATATGCTAGACATAGACACGTTTACGTCCCTTTCTTGATTTACGACATTCAGTAACTTGCCTATTAACTATAAGGTAGAGCCTGATCTTAATAGGATATACATACCCCTTTAAAATCAGGCCCCCATTTTGTTTTCAACTTCATAAGTAGCCACTCCCTCCATATATACAATGTATACTCCAGCCACACTGATCTCTAGTTACTCCCCTCAGCACTCTTCAGTGATTTTGTTTATGCCATCTCCACCCATCTCTGCCTGGTATAATCCTCACCAGTCTTGTAAGCTCTAGGTCAGATGCTACTTTTGATGTAAAGCATTTCCTAACTCTACCCATTAAGAGAGATGATGGTTTTCCTCTTTTTTAGTGCTTCTATTGCAGCATTTACCAGTTTAATATTTTCCAGAATTGTTTGTGGTCATTTATTTCTGCTCTACCAGACAGAGGCAAGGCCTGTGTCCTTTCTTTCATCCAGAAACAAAGGGCTCATGGTGGATAACCACTGAAGGAATGAATGAATGAATGATGAATGTTTTCATAAGTTAATTAATTCAAGGTCTCAGGTTTGAATACTGAAGGCTCCCCTCAGGCAGAGCCAAATCCAAGGGTATGTACTAGGTTATTCTGGCATGAGGATCAGGGAAAAAAGCAAGGTATGGAAGTTCAAGTTTAACAGAGATTTGGGATGACAAATGGTTCATTTAAACAGTGTTGAGTGAGCACTTGACCTTAGGGAGGTTAGCACCTGTAACCAGGGAGAAGAAACATCTTTATTTTCTTAGCTCAGGCAGCTTTCCTACCAGTGTAGCTCTGCTATTCGGTTTTGGTCACTGATTATAAATTCAAGTTTTTCTTCCTTCCCAATAGCCCGTAAGTTGAAGAAACTTGGCAATTTAAAACTACAGGAAGAAGGAGAAGCTTCCAGCACCAGCAGCCCCACTGAGGAGCCATCCCCGAAGATGACAGTATCACACATTGAAGGCTATGAGTGTCAGCCCATCTTCTTGAATGTCCTAGAAGCCATTGAGCCAGGTGTAGTGTGTGCTGGACATGATAACAACCAACCCGACTCCTTTGCAGCCTTGCTCTCTAGCCTCAATGAACTGGGAGAGAGACAGCTTGTACATGTGGTCAAGTGGGCCAAAGCTTTGCCTGGTAAGGAAAAGGAAAATAAGCACATGGTATAAAAGGCGATTGTATTTAATGAACCCTTGGAGGGGGAAGGTACCCATTAACTCATGCAGCTCTAACTCTACTTCTAACTCAATTTATGGGGAATCGATGAGTAGAACCCTGACTTCAAACATAAGGGAATTGAGACACAGAAAGCAAGGAGAAAGGTGCATGATAGTATTCCATATGGCTCATGTTGATGCACAGTAGTCATATTTTCTGTTCAATCCACAGATATGGTCAGCAAATTTTCCCATAATTGCAGTTTTATAAGACATGTCTTCTGATGCTCTTCTACATGTGGATACATAGGCTCACCCCCATGTAATCTTTAGCCTGACTGGCATCCTTACTCAGGAGCTACACCATGTGAACTTTGATAGCATGACAGAAAGAACATGGAGTTGGTGAGTCAGACCACTCGGATTCGAGTCTTAGTGCTGCTGGTAACTCATTATCTGATCCCTTGACCTTCTCCAGCTATATAGTGTGTAAACGGAACTTAGGACTAAAATGATAGTTTTGAAACTTTGCTTCAAGAAACGTGTAGTGTTCCTTAAACTAGGAATCATAATGGGAAGAAAGGTGAGTGACAGCGAAAGAATTACCAAGTGTTTGTCTAAGTTTTGCCTGGATACCTCCGTTGGTGGGGAACTTACTCTCTTCCTAAGCTATCTTTTAAACCAGTCTGATTATGAACACATCACAGCTTACAGAAGTGCAGAGAGCCTCTGCCCAAGGGGTCACAAACTTTCTTTCAGCACCCAAATGCTTTATTTCTCAAAAGCATTGTACACAGATACAAATGTAACAGGTTGATTTAAAGCTAGTCTTTCACCTGTGTCCTACCAGCTCAGACTCTCCTTTGTTACCCCAGATAAACCCCCAGGTCATTCTTCGGAATCCTGTGGCTCTAGGAGACACAGTTTGAAAACCAGTGAAGCATGTGCTCTTTAAAGGGTCTCCTAGTCCTGAGATTACATAAATCAAAGATTCTTTTGAAACATCAGCAACCTATGGAGTCAAAGATTAACCTGCCTGTCTAGTAATAGTTGCTATTCAATGGAAATTTTTAGTGAAAAGAACTGTTTTCTTTTTATTACCTGATTTTATTCTTATAAAATCCTGTAGAGGAATTATTTCCCTTATTTTGCAAATACAAGAAAGTTTTGAGAAGAGATGTGATTGGCTTACAGTTACATAGCCAGAAAATAGCAGGCCCAGTCCCCACCACCACCACCACCACTGACTCTCATACTCATTCCAGTCTACCTGTAGTGTGTGGTGTCTTGCCAGTTCTGTAACTCAGCTTTACAGTGAGGGACCAAAGCTTCATCAAAGGCCCCTTGAGTTATATGATGGTCTTACTACTTTTGAAAGTATTACATGTTTGCTATCAAGCCCCTATTTTGTATTTCTAACTCACATGGCCCAGTTGCAGTCACTAGACCGTCCTTAACACTTTCCAAGCTTGGGAAGCTGAGGTTGACTGGCCAATAAGATCACTGGGAAGAAAGCCCAAGGACGCTGGCCAGAGATGCACTGTGCCAAAACTGAGAGTTCACACAGGGAGAAAAAAATACAAAAAAAAAAAAAAAGAAGAAGAAGAAGAAGAAAGAAAGAAAAAGAGAAAGCTGTTTTAATTCTTATCACTTATTATCACTTATTCAGCTGGATGTCTTGATGTCACATGTTTGAGAGAGATTCAAAGCTCAGTTTTCACGAACAATTTCCAAGTACTTCATATATCTCATTTTATTGGACACAGAGCCTTTTCATATATATGATTCTCAAAACAGTTGTATGAATCATAGTGATTATTATTTCCATTTCACATGACACAGCTCAAAGAGGTTAACTAATTTGTTGGATCGGTCATTTTAAAATGGAACCAGAACTTGAGCTCAGATCCTCTGATTTCTAATTGGGTGGTCGTGACAATAAACTAGTGCAAATTACTATGGTAGAAATTACATAACTGGAGGTCATTGGCTTTCCTTAGCCTAACCTTCATGTTGGAAGCTACTCCTTATACTAACAAATCTGCAAGAGAAAATCAGTTCACCATCTAGCTTGCCAAAGTAAATGATCTCTGACTTTGAGTCATTTAGAAGAACAGCTTCGAAAGAAAGCTGATTACCACATTCATAAGGACTGCTTTTCATCCTGTGAGCAATCACCTAGTAGTTCAGGTAATTTGCTCTTTCAACAGATTGAGTTCCTGTCCTATTTGATACACTGTGATAAGCATCTGGTCAAATTATTTTGTTGTGAAGGTTTCTGTGATGGTAGTGATATCTGGAAACTGCCTGGTAGGGTACCTGGAATGTTAGTAAATATGTGTCCCTGTAAATTGGGGGGCAGGTGAGTAGATCGTACACAGTATATTCAGAATCAGATGTATTTGGTTTGGAATCCTAGTTTTGCAATGATTGTGTGACCTCAAGCAAATCACATGTCTTCTTTGTGCTTCTCTTTTCTCGTTTGTGAAGATGGTAGAACAATAGCTAATTTAACAATTGTCATCAGTGGGCTGGGGATTTAGCTCAGTGATTAGAGTGCTTGCCTAGTAAGTGCAAGGCTCTGAGTTCAATCCCCGGCACAGAAACAAAAAAACAGAAAAACAAAAAAAGAAAAAACCAATTGTCATCAAAATAGAGATCATGTATCAAGAGTACATAGTACTTTAGCTGAAATATACTGGGTGGTCTATAAATGGTGGTTCATTATTACAAAGCTTGAATGCTAAACCACTGCTTTCACTAAGCTACCACCACCCTCGTTTAGAAGCTTCTACGTGGACCCCAAGGTCGAGTTGTCTTCTTTGAGGATTTTGTACACTACAGCAGCAAAGATTTCCAAACTGCCCGTGCTTTAAGCCTGCCATCCCAGTGTAGAGAGATGAAACTACAAGTTTCTATTGCATATTGCTAACAATGATGTTGATTGGATTCTAATGGGAAAACAAAGGAATTGCCTCCGCACCCTAACCTGCTTGGTGTGTTTCAAAACCTAAGAATGACTTCTCTCTATTTCTCCAGAACAGCCTAACAGTGGTAAATAGGTGTTGAGTGAATGTGTGCCTAAGGAAATCTGTAGGGCTGAGTCTACTGTCTCCTCAAGTCGTCCCTTGATAACCTGGGTATCTTAGCAGACTACTTCAAAAGCAGAGCATTAGAAAAAGGAGTTAGGTATTATGATCATATTACACCAATAGGAAAATTAGCCTTCTGTGTTTCTGATGCGTGCACAGTCACTAGGTTTTAGTACTAAGTAGCTCTCACTAAGGACTGTTAACAAATATTAGAGCCAAACTAAATTTTCTCTTTCTCTGAAGTCCTGTGTGGGGGGGAGCATCCAAATATGTATAGACATTTTCTTTGATACTTTTACAGCTTAATCCATATCTCTTCATATACATGCTACCCCAGTCTTCTGTCTTTCTTTTTCTCTCTTTCTTTCTCTCTTTCTTTCTTTCTTTCTTTTCTTTCTTTCTTTCTCTGTTTCTCTCTTTTTCTCCTTCTTTTCTCTCTCTCTCGCTCTCCTGCGCTCTCTCTCTCTCTCTCTCTCTCTCTCTCTCTCTCTCTCTCTCTCTCCCTCTCTCTCCTTCCTTTCTTTCTTTTTCTTTCTTCACTGGCCATTGTCTCCCATCCAAGAAGTTTAGGGTTCTTCAGACTCACAGGGTATTTCCCCAAAGGATCCTTGACTGTTGCTCTGCTTCTTGTCTCCTATTTGGCAGGGTCAATGTCGGGCATTTTATACTATACAAGTATAAAAGGGCTCCAGGAATGAGACACTCTTGGATCTGAGACTCCAGTGAGTCTGTTAACATGGCAGTACAATGAAGGCTGTGGAAACAGGCTTGAGAGCTAAGGTTGCAGCCAATGGTGGCACTATGAAAGACTCTAGAATCTGTGATGTCTGGGTGACTTGGGACCCATAAGAAAAGGGAAATGGGGTGGGGTGTGAGTGAGCTGGGATCAACCAAACTTAACAGTGTGTCTGGATAGTGAAGATTTCAGACCTGCATCTATGACTAAGGAAAGGTGGTGGCCTTGGTAGCTCCTGAGTCAGGACCTTTAGTGGTAGAGTAGCAAACACACTGGAGCAGAGATTCAGAAAACCTAGGGTCTGGATCCAGTGTGGACTCATGAAGACTATACGACCTTGGAAAAGTCAGTTAATTTCTCTGGCCCTCAGGTTCACGTGTTAATGAAATAAGTGTCACATCACTTACTGAGGTTATTGTGAGGGTTAAGTGAGGTCATCAACAGGAAAGTCAGAGTTTGATCTAAATTTTAAAAACCATTCTTAATGAAGTATAGCACGACAAAATTTCAGATAATTCTGGAATTCTTGGGACGAGGAGAGAGGAGGTGCCTAAGTGATGCATTTATAGCTTGAAGCTGTTTGGTGCTCTCCAGGAAAATGTGTCCATATTTGTTCTCCTCATGCATTATTGCAGAGATGGCATTGGAGAGGCTTTGTTTGCTGAGGTGAAGGGAAGTCATTTGGAGATCGCCTAATTCCCATTTTACAGAATGGAAAAAAATGAAGGCTCTTAACCCATTTGTTTAATTAATATTTCTGAAGTGCCCAGTCAAATGTCTGGATGATGCTATGTACTAGGGATGCAAAGATAAATAAGAAAGTATGTAATGAGAAAGGTGTACAAGGTGTAATACAAGGTGTAATGAGAAAGTAAAAAAAGAATCACTAAGTCTTCTGCTTGTATATGTTTGAAAAGCCTTCACAGAGGATGTGGCCTTCGAGTAAAGTTTTAAAGATGAGTAGGTGTTTATCAGATGGAAAGTCTGAGTAGGGGAAATACATTCTAGGCAAAGGCAGCAGTCTGTGCAGAGATAGCAAAGCTCTCGTGGCCTGTGAAAACGTGAAGTGTTCAGTAAATGTTACGTTTTTCAGAATGGCTGGAATGTAAATTATCAGAAAGCAAGTGGTAAGAAATTAGTCTATGGAGGCAGCGCATAAAGGGCTTGTTCGTGTCTAAGGGGAGGGGAGGGGATGGCAAGAGGGTAAGAAACTAGCAGAACTAGGTTCTTGTTAAGTAGGAAAGAACGGAGAGGAAGTATAAGGCAGAAAGAAGGTCAGGGAAGCGAGAGAGAGAGCGCTTGAATGTGGTCTAAGAAGGCAGTGGGTGTCAAGGCACAGTACCCCACATGCTGATATGTAATTATGTACAGTTACAAGAGCCAAATCAGATTGTGGCTATAAGAGAGCTTTGTAGAGGGAGAATTGAGGCCTATGCAGAAGAACTGGTTATTACTCTGCATCTTCAGGAAGGTGTAGTGATCAAGAGCATATGCCTTGGAGTCTGCTTGGCTTTTTGGAATTTGGTCTGCCAATTACTAGCCTTACGATCTCAGACGTGTTCCTTGACCTCTCTGTGATTCACTTCTACTGACCACAGAATGGGGTTAGAGTATCTATTTTATTTATTGTTGAGGATTAAACAAGGTAATATAAGTAAACCCCATAGGAAAGAGTTCATTCATTGTAAGATTTAGCATTAGAGTATCATTCTCTCCCAACTAACAATACCCTTTTTGCCTCCATTATCTCATTTGATCAGCTTAGTGGGGTAGGGAGGGCAAAGAATATTAACCCCACAATACAGTCTGATTTTTTTTTCTCCCATCCCTCAGGAGCCAGCACTGAAGGTCCCCACGGTTCCTCAGGGTCTGCCGAGTGCTAAAGATTCTCATCTCATCAGAGGCCCAGTCTTAGCTCAGCCCCTCAATGCCTTTACTAACAACCACCTCTGTCCTTTCTTCTTCAGGCTTCCGCAACTTGCATGTGGATGACCAGATGGCAGTCATTCAGTACTCCTGGATGGGACTCATGGTGTTTGCTATGGGCTGGCGGTCCTTCACCAATGTCAACTCCAGAATGCTCTACTTTGCACCTGACCTAGTCTTCAATGAGTAAGTTCTCCTGGGACCAGATCTCACATAAACACAGCAACTTGGAAAGATGTGGTTGGTGGTGATGGTAATGGGGCTGACAGTGGAAATTAGTACTTTGGGCCTGTAGGTGAGGCACTGGAGGCCTTTGGCAATCAGCCCAGTCTGAGCTGGCTTTGCCTCGCTGGAAAGCCAACGGATAAGAGTCTGGGATTGGTAGTGATAAAGCTATCCCTTTCCTACCCAAGACCCAATCCTAGTATTTTGGTAATTTCTGACTCACTTTGTAGCTTATCCAGAATGTCATATACACATACACATGGAGCAGAGAGACTCCAGTTGTGAGGATTGAAGTTCTTTGGCCTCTTTGTTGCCACTGAGGGCTGCCATCAATCAACATTTGTTGAGCAATTACTTTATGTCTATAGACTATGCTAGATACTTCCTAAATCCTGTCTCATGGAGTCATTACGATAACCTGATCTTCCCTTTTTATAAATAATCTTTTATTTTTATGAATGGTGGAAGTTAGACTCAGCAAAATAAAGTAACCTTTGCACTGCCTTTTCCCTTTTCTTAAACAGGTTTAATTCATACCTGCACTGCTACCAGCCCTATCTGTCCTGCATGACTTTGTTTGTCTAAGAGCTCAGACTTTGGAATTACATTTTTCTTCACTGAAATATCAGTTGTACTCTTTCCCCTATCATCTTTGGACAAGACCATTAACTTCCCTGATTCTCAGTTTTGTAATCTGTTAATAATAATAGAAGTTTCTTAAATGGTTTGTTAGAACTAAATAGGAACTGATGGACATGGGGAATCTGGCCCACAGTAGGCTAGAAATAATAATAAAAAATGAAATCCCTTTCTGATTCCTGTTTTTTCTAATAGTGATAATCTTTTCTATGTTGTCTGTCTGAGATCCCTCAATGGAACTGTGAATGGAGCTGACCAGAATAATCTTCCCAAGTACCATGAGCTAGTTTTACCACAGAGAATCCTTTCAGTCAGGGCAAGAATTGAACTTCCCTCTCCTTCAGCCCTTTAACCCAGGAGAGCCTTAAAATAAAATCTACAGGTCAGTGGTTCTTTAAACTAGGGCTGTGCCATGCAAGGAAGTCAATGTCCCCAGCTGCCCCTTGTCAACCCTGCCAGGCCTGGTAACCAGAAGCTAAGAATAGCCACTGGGCTTGTGGCATGACCTGCTTTGTGGTTTCCATGTCTCTAAAGTCTTACCTATGTTGCCATCTTGTGGGGCAGACCTTGAAAGGCCCCCTTAACTGTTCATCTCCCCCTTCCAAGCCCTCACCGACCTTGAGTGATTGGACCAACTGCCTGAGCACTTGCTCCATTGTCCCTAGAACCTTGAGACCTTCGGAGCTTTCCAAGGTGATAATTTGTTATCTTCTAAATCCTTATTTCCTTCTATATCTCCGAGCAGCCCTATGGTACCCTACCTTGGCTTTCTTGATTTGTCCCATGCATCTCATCAAAAGTTGTTACAGGATTCCTCACCATATCAGGGAGCAATTGGACACCACGGGTCCTGAAACAACAAGCATTCTTCCACTATATTAGAGCTCTCAGAGTTCCCCCAAACATATAAATTCACATTTCAAAATGCAGATGCTGTTGACATTTGGGGAGGACAAATCTTTCATTGTGCAAGACGTTTCTGCATATTACAGTACGTTTAGCATCCCTAGAACTTACCCACTATGTAAGATCCTGGTCCCTCTGACAGCCCACACTTTCCACACACATTTCTAATACCCACTGGGGAGGCAACACTCACAAAATGAGATCCACTAATTTCTTCCAGCCTCCTCAAGGTGCTAATGGGGTCATTGGGGCCCAAAGAGAGATAGGAAGACGGGTTCAAGCTGGGCCAACCCATGTACTTTCTCCGTGACACCAAGCCTATCATCAGCCCAGTCGTATTCTTTAAAACTTCCCTCTTTGTGAAGAGCACGTTTTGAGGATAATGGGCTTGCATCCTAACTGACCTTGGGAAAATTACTTCTCAAAGCCTCAACTCTCATCTGTAGAATAGTGAATAGTATTATAATAGCACCTTCCTCCATGTCACTTACTGAGCACTTACTGTGTGCTAGGAACTGTGCTCAGTATTTTCCAATGTTCATTTCTCCTCTTAGTCACTTGTTTATTTCCACCTACCTCTGCTGCCCTCTTGTTTTCTGTTCCCAGCCCTTCTTTTCTACCCTCCATTCTCCTTCCCCTTTCCTTCCTTTAACTCTCTCAAGATTTTTTTTTTTTTGCCTGTTCTTCCTGCTTCTTGGTCCTTTATTCTATGAATTCCTTCCCTTATCTTTCCCCTCTCCCTTCCCCTCCTTACCTTCTCTGTCTCAGGGGCCTGCCGCAATATTCTAAAAATATTCCATGCCGGGGCGATGATTTCGATAGTAAGAAGACTGCAGTGCCCTCATAAACAGAGATGTGGAAATACAGTGGAGACCAGCGTAAGGTCAGGTTTTCTAAGCCAGCAGATCTCACTCAAAAATTCTCTAGGGTGAAAGAGCTGGGGGACCACTTTCTGGTCAACTGACTGGTGATACCATCTAAACACTTCCCCATTTCAGTGGGAATTCAGCATGAACTGAATAATTCTACACCATCTTTCCCCTTCTCTTTCTCCAGGAAAGCCAAGACCTCCCTCAGATAGATTGCCGAGTTTCTGTCCAGAGAGTGCCAGGCCTATTCAGCCTGTGGAACAGGCTTGTGGCTTGGGAAGCAAAATGTCAAACCACAACATTTAGACTCCATGTGGGAGGTCTTTGTCCTTGCCTCTAAGCAAGTGTCAAATTCCCTTTCCTTTCTTCACATGCTACTCTGCTACCGTCTTACACATGCACACACTGTTGATTTCTGATGTGATGAAAACTGGAAGGCTGACTAGTGGGAAGATGCTATGTCTTCTCTTAGAGGTATGCCATGACCATTCGTGGGTCAGAGAGTCTGCTCCCGTACACCGAAGCTGCCTAAGCCTTGGCAACTTCCCCATATAATTTATTGGTGATAATGTGATGATCTGTTCACAGGTCACTATAATAAAAGCAGCTCACATGTGTTTTAGTTCTCAGAGCTGTTGCAAGGAACAGCTAGTCTTTGAGGGAGTGGGCTTCCTTTAGCAGGGGACATTTAAAACAGACCTTCAAACGCACTCCCTGACACATTTGGAATCATTGGAACTTATTTTGAAAGGACAATGTAGAATCTCCAGGGCTAGGAGTTTTTAAAGAAATGATTAAATTTCTAGTAAGAGAAATGGCTTTCAAACCAAGAGGCAGGCAGGAGTGTTGACAGGATAAACACCTGTGGTCACTTGCAAATCCTCGTGTTGAGCTGATTGCTGAGTCCTCTCTCTCTTAGATATCCTCCAAGTTAGACTGCCTGGGAGACAGATTCTGGCTCTGACCGTAGTGAAGATACTAGAACTGTAGCCAGGGAGACCATGTGCCTGCCCCATTGTGTTCGTTTGGTTATGCTTTCCTGTCTCTGTCTCAGGAAACAGTGAGCACAGAGAGCTGGAAATTCCATGTACTAACCCATATCCTGGCCAGGGAAGATGAGTAGTTATCAGGATGTCAGTATTTGCAGGGGTGGGGGGAAGCGCAAAAAACATCCTTGTTCCTTGTCACTGAAGCACCAGGGGAGAAATACAAGGTTTTCTTGCAGAACCTAGGGAAGGAGGAAAAACAGAGAAATTTCCTCTGGGCTTGTTGGCAGCCTAACCTCATTCCTCTTCTTCCTGTGTCTTCTTCCCAGGTACCGCATGCACAAGTCCCGGATGTACAGCCAGTGTGTACGAATGAGGCATCTCTCTCAAGAGTTCGGATGGCTCCAAATCACACCCCAGGAATTCCTGTGCATGAAAGCACTGCTACTCTTCAGCATTAGTAAGTGCCTAGAGGCACAGGGAATGCCCCTGGCGGCAGAGAAACTCAGAGGAGCACGCTTTTTCTATTAAAACGTTATCAAGTAGAAGCCAGCCTCTGAACATTTCCCTTCTTCTTTCCTCCCTCCACTCTACCTCAGCATGCTTTTTCTTAACAAAGACCAGTTTCATGTCCAGGAGATCAATTTCTCTGGTAAAATCCGGCCTCCATTAGATTCTCAGCAACCCCCAGTCTCCTTTGGGACTAGGCCTTTTTGGCTGGTTATAGCAAGCCTCTGAATTTTTCCACAGCTTCTGCTACAGAAACAGACATGAGCCGCCTTGTATTTCTTGCAGAGCAGTAGACAGGAGGAATTGCCTCCTTGAAGGCATTTCCCCTTCTACCAACAGGAGGAGGTCTCTGTAAGCAACTCTTAGAGCTGTTTTGGCGGCCAAGCTACCGTTCTTTAATGTCTCTTCTAAGCCAGAATGCCTAGTCTCTGTGAGGAAGAAAGAAGGCAAAGTTTAATATCTAAAGCTATGTGTTTTAATTGTCCAAATCAGAGCTAGATGGCAAACAACATAAAACCTTAGTTCCTAAGAAATGAGTACATGAGAATACTAGAAGAAAAAGGAAAGGTTCCGTAAATTTTGTTTATTTGACCCCCTTCAGCTGTACTTTTCCCTGAGAGCTCCCTGGCAAACTGAAGGGCCTAGGCCCACAGACTTCAATTGACAGGAAGCCAAGTAGATTTCTTCCTCCCTGTGGGGGTGGGGGGGGTCAAATTTGTGGTCAGAAAACTTGGTGCTTTGTCTAATGCTCCTTTGTGGGCATGCTTCCCCTATCCATTCTGTCTTCATCCCATATCAGTTCCAGTGGATGGGCTGAAAAATCAAAAATTCTTTGATGAACTTCGAATGAACTACATCAAGGAACTCGATCGTATCATTGCATGCAAAAGAAAAAATCCCACATCCTGCTCAAGGCGCTTCTACCAGCTCACAAAGCTCCTGGACTCTGTGCAGCCTGTAAGCAAATGATGGAGGGTATCATCTCTGGGGGCCAAGGGCCGGACACTCGGTGTGTCTGCGTCAGGGAAAGCAACCTGATAGAGCCAACCAATAATAATGCTTCTCTAGGGTCTGGCACCACCTGTTGGGAGGTGTTTCCATCTGCTCTGGCTTTGAGTGTGGTCCAGGAAGAAAATGCAATGGAAAAGAAAGGAACACAGGTCACAGTGTCCCAGCTGGCTATTGTGAAAGGGGTGGAGGAGTTGAGAACAGAGCGATTGGAACTCAGGGAAAAGCTTAAAGCAGATGAGTCTTCTAGGCAGACAAAACAGACCTGAGTGGTTTTTTTTATCCTCTTTCCTGAGTCATGAGCATGTGACTTTGTCTGTGTGTGTGTGTGTTTGTGTGTGTGTGTGTGTGTGAAAGAGAGAGAGAGAGAATCAGTGGTACAAAGAAACACCCAGTCCTGAGTCAGAGAGCTTTCAGTGGTGTAAGAGATCTACTGGAAACCCTCAGTGATTTCCTAGAGATCGTTTCTTACACACACACACACACACACACACACACACACACACACACACACACCCTCAGAAGGCAGAACTAAGAACAGGCAAGGGGACAAAATGCTGAAAGGGCTGGAAATCAGAGGTTGGGAGGAGTCTATCAGAAGTCATCTCTTTATGGACTATGTTTTCTTTCTCTTCTACTGTCCCCTGCAGATTGCAAGAGAGCTGCATCAGTTCACTTTTGACCTGCTAATCAAGTCCCACATGGTGAGCGTGGACTTTCCGGAAATGATGGCAGAGATCATCTCTGTGCAAGTGCCCAAGATCCTTTCTGGGAAAGTCAAGCCCATCTATTTCCACACACAGTGAAGCTTGGAATCCCCCATTTCCCCAGCCCACTCTACCCTCTTTTCACATGTCTTTTGCCTGTTATAACTCTGCACTACTTCTCTGCAGTGCCTTGGGGAATTTCCTCTATCGATGTACAGTCTGTCATGAACATGTTCCCAAGTTCTGTTTGCTGGGCTTTTTCCTCTTTCCTTTTTCTTCTTCTCTTCCTAACATCCCTCCCTAGCTTACCTTCAGACTCTGCTTCCTGTTGTGACTATCTGTGTTTTGAATGGTGGTGCATTTCTTTAAATCTGTAATGATCTTCGTGTGGCCCAGTGTCAAGTTGTGCTTGATTACAACACTCCACTCTGCCAGCCACACAAACATTTACTTACCTTAAGCCAATGGGAAGTTTAGAGAGCTGAAAGTATCCGGAGACAACAAAAACAAACAAAAAACACAAAACCCAAGAAAGTCAAAAGCTCGCTAGGGCTTTTTCTTTGATTAATAGATAAATAACAAATAGAAATCCCAAGCGAAAATTGCAGACCCATGAGAAGTCACTGTTTTTGTTCATCCCCTCCCTTCCTGGGAGACTTAATTTTTGTGAAGGTTACTGCCATTAGAGGACAGGGCACCCCCAGAGCTGAGGTGGGGAGAGAGAAAGAGGAGAAGATAAGAGGGCAGATGGATCACCAGTACTTCTCACAGCCTCCTGAGGGCTGGACTGCTCAGCTATAGTGCAATTCATTGTACGGAAAATATGCTTCTTGTCTGAAAATTTGTCTGCATGTGAATGCCTCCCTCCTTAAGACCTTTTCTTTCTCAATCTCTGCTTCCATCCTCAAATTGACTTTCAGCAGCTCTCTAAGACCTTTGAACTGCATGTTCTCTTTACCCAAAACTTGGCCACTTCCACTGAAGCGTCAAGTCAGGGAGACAAAGGAGAGGAGAGATCTGACACCTTGGAAGGCCCCGTTCAGATCCAGTCTAGTTTCCCACATGTGATCCAGGCAGGTGCTTGCAGTTGGAGTCAGAGGAAAATGAGGTGATGGCTTAGCTCTTCTCCTACTTAGGACACCGAATAGTTGATTTCTCAATACCACCACCTTTTCCTCACCTTTAAAAGACCTGTACACTCCATGTGGCCATCAGCTTCTTCCACCCTCCCTTTAGTGTTCTGTGGGCCACACTACATTTCAGACATGATGACAAAGCTTGTTCACTTCTTTGGCATGTTTACAAGCTCTCTGCTAAAATTCTCCCCACTATACATGATGTGATAGCAGGCCAGTAGCCCTGACATCTGTCTCTAGACTCCAGTAGTCTCAAAGCTTACTTACCAAATGTGTCTCATCGACAGTCAGATTGCTGGAGCCCTTAGACAAACTGGAAAGAAGGCATCAAAGGGATCAGACAAACTGTCTGGCCCTTCCCCCCCCAGAGATGATACCCTCTCATCAAGTTGATAAATGCCCACTCCCTTCTTCAAAGCAGCTAAAGCATCTACCCAGATCAGGATGGAAGAGAACACTCAACAGCCAGGGTTGGAAGAACAATGACCCTCGAAGCAGAAACCCTGAAATGCTCTCCTTGCCATCCAGCATATCCACCTACAGAAGTCATGAGAAGAGAGAAAGAACCAAGAGAAGACTCGTTTAACTATTAATCTTCAGAAGCAAAGCCTGACGCCAGATGGGCATCAAGTGACTAGATGGGTACCAGTTTCCTCCTCCTTTTCTGCAGCTGATTCTGGGCTTTGACACTGGCCATTCTCACTTTGATTTCCCACAATTGTTGCTGCCTCTCGCTCAGACAAGTGCTGGACCGCCGAGACTTTCCATAGAACCATGGCTTCCTTTGGAACAGTCTGGCTGGTGTGACTGCGATTGGCTGCCACCCCTAAACTCAGGGTATGCCCCTGGATGACTGATTTCATATAGTCTTTGGCACACTTCTGTTCTGTGGATTTTGCTCCCCAACCCCAGGTGCAGGGCAGAATATTCACATACTCTCTCATCTTGGCCACTGTCTCTTCCTTTAGTTCTTAACTTCACCTATTAAACTCAAGAAACCACGGGCCAGTCAGCAAGCTGCCCATTTCAGCTGGTTTACTCTGCTTGAGAAGATAGATAGTAGCTGAGTGACGTGATATGATCTACATGGGTTTCCTTCCCTGATTTCTGTGTTGATATTAATAGCCAAATGAACTTGCAAAATAGCTTCTTTAAATAACAAGGGAGAGGGGAATCTAGAATGGGTGACATGCCAATCCAAGACTGCTGAACAAAACTGAAGCTGATGGGTTTCCTTTCTGGGGTAGGATAGAGTTTGGTTTTCTTTGTGAGGGAATCATCTTGCTTAATTACAGGATCACTTTTAGCTGTCTTAAACAGAAAAAAAAAATCCACCACTTTTCACTTAAACTAGGTTGCATTTTAATAGTTCCTTTACATCTGTTTTGAAACAATTTTCATCTTGTGGCACATGGATTCGATTATATCGTTCTAATACCTCTCCTTGTAAATACTAGAGGCTCTACTTTTCATTTCGCTATCAAATTTTTTATCTTTATGGATTTATCAATCGCGACTCTTGCTTTATGAACATATACGCTTTTCATTTGCAAAAGCCAAAAACTGGTGAAACAGCAGTGTAATTAAAAGCAGCAACAACTGGATGACTCTAGATTTCCAAGTCGCAAAACTAGGGGGAAAAAGGCCTAAGCAGGGCTTCAGGTCTACTGCTTCTGCCCTGGGATTTGAGTGAGCAAAGGAAGTTTTAGTTTGACTCTGTTTTCTCACAGATGAAAGGAGGGTGGGTTTTTTTGTTTGTTTGGTTTTTGTTTTGTTTTGTTTTGTTTTGTTTTGTTTTGTTTTTCCTTTCTTTTGGCAATTGATGTTCCAGCCAGTACACTTGACAGAAGTCTCACTTTTGCATGTACTCTGCTCTACAAACAGAGGTGATTTGTGGTACACTGTGCTCAGCTGTGAAAGACTAATTGCGCAGACCCCCTCACCTTGTGAGCTGGATGAGGACGATCACTCACTGGGGATGTGAGTCAAGGGAACTTTTTCCAAAGAGGTCTGCAGTGCTGGATGTGAATGGAGAGGGAGACAGAGAGAGAGAGACAGGAGCAACATGGAGAAGGTCCCACCCATGCTGGGCAGCAGACAGCTGCAAAGGTCATGAACTCTGTGGTCAAAGCAAAGTCATGCGTGGCAGTTTCAGCTCTATTCGTGGGGCAGCTCGCTGAGTCTGGCTTCTGAACTAGGACGGACTTGCGTTCTTTGTTCTATAGATTTTCTATGCCACAGGTGATATTGTTTTTCTTGGAAAGTTCATTTTTTTAATTACCTTACTCTGTGAAAGGAATTTTTTGAAGGATTCTGTCATGTATCTTTGAAAAGAAAAAAATTGGTAATATGTGTATTTTTTATGTATGTTCACTGGCACTTGAGAAAAAGGAAAAAAAGAGCTTCGCTCTGTCCTTTGGGTAGTTGCTGAGATTAATTGTCCAGGTTGAGAAACATTGTTCTGATGCTTGAGTCCCTGTCTGTCCATACTCTGTTTCTAAATATATGTAGGCATATATAAGAAAATATATTTGACTTGTACTTTAAAATATGTCCACCATTCACATGATACTGATAATACACAAATGACCTGACTTTGAGCTTCAAGTAGCTTCTGAGTGTTTGTTTCATTAGGCACAGCACATATGTGGCCTTGTCCCCGTCTCTCCCTTGATATGAAGCAGGGCACCAAGGCCCGAGCAACCCTCCCCCGCCCCTGCCGAGCCCTATGCCAGCCCTATGCCAGCCCTGCGCTTCGGGAGACTGTCTCCAGATAGCTCAGTAACTCTCCCTGCATGACCCCCACAAAGCCCCAGAAACACAAGGGGCTGACTACTGATTGATTACCCTGTGCCAGCCGCCCAGGTGAGAGGGCACTTAGCCAAGGGCCTGGTTTTCATGCTTGACCCTCAATAGAAGGTCACAGGAAACAGGAATGCTAAAGTACCAGATCAAATCCAGATTTAAAGTCAAAAGAAGCCATTCAGCAATGTGAAATTTCTTGGAAAAGGGACTTTCTAGTGCTACTGCCTTTGTAGGCAGATCTGTTCTCACCGCCAATCTCTTTGAAAATCTTTGAAACCAGTTTTTTTTTTTAACAAAAAGACAAAGAGATGAAAGTATCACAGTATGTAACCAAAGATTAAATTGTATGTAAGATACCAAAATTTTTAAGGGCAGGGAGGGAGCAAACATTAGTGCCTCTTTGGTAAGCTTTCTAAAGACAGACTACAGGACTTGGCTGGTGACTGAATTATAAGAGTCTTATGGGGTTCGCCCCTCATGATATTCATATTTAGAAGAGTTGAAGATAATCTGGAAAATGGGATTATGGGTCCTTCACTAAGTGATTTTATAAGCTGAACTAGCTTTCCTTTTCTCTAGTAGTTGCTGAACAAATTCTTGAAGCTCCATCACTGCATGGTTAGAGATGGAGCTGATCTTGGCCACTGTGTTTGCTAGTGCCCATGTTAGCTTATCTAAAGATGTGAAAACTTTGCTGAGAAGGGGAGCATTTAAAGGACTAGATTTTGCACTAGAAGGACAACAGACAGAAATTCTTATTTCTGCCCGGTTTGGACAGCACAAAAAGTTCTCTGCAGTTTGAGGCAGAAGGTTGAAATATATTGTAAATGAGTATTTGTATCCATGTTCTAAAAACTGAATTATATATAGATAGATATAATGTGTTCTAAAGCTTTATCTTTCTCTGCACCTTTATATTTGGTTCCAGGTCATATCTGATGCCTTGTACTTGTAAGAGAGGCTGCAGTTACTTTTTGGAAACCCTCTCAGAATGGACAAGACACCTGGATTGATTAGATAACAAAGAGATTTCTGCCCCTCTTGGGCCTCATCTGCAGGCCTTACAAAGGGATAGGAGGGGGGAAAGGGTGGGGTACATGATGTATTGCACTTTACTCATCTAAGACAGTTGAATGTGGAAAGGGTGGTGAAGACTCTTTGGAACCTGCTGGAATTTACCATAGGGAAGCCCACCCAGATGATCGGCGAGTGTCCTCTTAATGACACCTGAGCTATTGGGAGAAGAAAGTGTATTCCTTGGTCTTCACCATTCTTGTGAGAGAAGAGCGGTTGCCTGCACTTGGGAACCTGGAGCAAGTGCTCCATCTTTCACACCAGTTCTCTCCCCTGTGATTGAGGTGCTCTTGCTACTGGGTGTCTGTATGCTCTAATTCTGGTTTTGGATATGTTTTGTAAAGATTTGAAAATTGAAAATGTGTTTTTCTCTGTTAAAATGTATCAGTGTACTAGAAGTTGTGTCTTGGTAGGTACAGGTCCACCTCGGCCCAAGGGTAGAGGTGTTTTTCTTCAGTTAAGAGTTTGACACTGGGGTCTGTTGCCCAGGGCCTCCCAACCCTCAACCATTTCTAGGTGAAGGCAGAAAAATCCACATTAGTCACTTCTTTTCTGACACTTAAGGTAAGAAAACGAATCACTTGGAATTCTTCTACCCCTCAAAAGAGAGGTAGATCTTTGAATTTACCAGGTGGAATTTTACTGTAGGTAAAATTTTACTGCAGATTTTGATCCAGCTTTAATCTGACTCCATTCGATTTGGCCTCAAAGTAGGTAATATGTGATTGGTTTCCAGCCCTAATTCCTTATAGCAGGGATTCAGGTTCTTTTCCTTGCCCCATTTATCTCCTAGTCTTTTGTGGAATTAAATAAGAACGTGTTGAATGGGTGGCCCTTGTGGCCTGCAAAAGTTCCTGCATAAGCTACTCAGCAAAACCATCGTGTGGCTGTGGTTTCCATTGGCCACACAAGACTGGCGTATACCCCAAAGAACAGATAATTCTGAGATGTTGCTGCTTCTCCAGTGGCACCCTCCTTGGCTGACTGCTTCCTCACAGTTTGGAATTCTGTATTCTGCGTAATAAACAAGACTGGCTTGCAGTTTCACGACCCCAGCCCTTCGGGCTAACTGTTCTACAGTGAAGTGCCTATGGGGTTGTCCTATGCCTTTAGCCACTTGGGTGCTGAGAACAGTCACAATTGGGATGACCCAAGCCAAAAGTAAATGAATCCATAAAAGTCCCCTCACCACCTAGTGACACCTTTCTGCTTTCTCCTAGACTGGACATTGATTCGGGAGTGCCTTGGATATAACATTCTTGTGCTGTCCTTGAGATTATTTTGGCAGCAGGAGGGAGAAGATTATGTAACCGGAGATAAGAATTAGGTTTTTGATGCTGAGAGAAAAAGCATTATTCAAAAAATTTTAAAAGAAACAATTTTGCTTGAAACTTCTTTTGATGGGGCTTCAGTTCTCACAGTGGCTCTTGGCCTCCACTGGGCAGCAGGACCAGCCCCAAGCGCTAGTGTTCTGTGCTCTTTTTGTAATATTGAAATCTTTTGTTGCTCTAAATATAATTAAAATGGCAGAAACTTGTTTGTTGGAATATATGTGTGACTCTGGGTTTGTCTCTGTCTCTGCTTTCAGAAATATCCATTGTGTAAAATACCGGCCTGCTGATCTGCCAGCTAAAACTTGGCCACAGCCCCTGTTGTGGCTGCAGCCTTAAATTATTGTTAACAGAGACCCAAGAAAAGCTGCTAATGTCCTCTTATCACCACTGTTAATTTGTTAAAACGTAAAACAATCTACAGTTTCAGATGAAGGTCATAAGTACATTCAATCAGCCCATTTTATTGGCTGGCTTTATTGAAATTAACTGTTGGTATCATGCTCAGTCACCTTTTACGCTACCTTTATTCTCGCTTATTTTTAAAAATCTTTGCACGGTGGTTATGCATTTGCCCTGTATTGGCCTTAGGTTAAAACCTGGGAACACTAAACAGCAAAGGACCAAGGTTAGAACACACAGATGGTACCAGCAGCTTGGCACAGCCTTTCATAAGAAACCCTGAGCTTTGTCAGCCAAGGGAAAAGCACGCAAAGCTCAGCTCCTCACCCTCGAGTCATCATACTTGCGGAAGCATTAATTGGTGACATCACTGCCC
Source organism: Hystrix cristata (assembly GCA_004026905.1). Classification (NCBI taxonomy): domain Eukaryota; kingdom Metazoa; phylum Chordata; class Mammalia; order Rodentia; family Hystricidae; genus Hystrix; species Hystrix cristata. The sequence continues at coordinate 21,170 of PVJO010008037.1, read as the reverse complement.
AGTTTGAACCAAGCTGCAGGGGAAGAATGGGCCACCCTGACATTGTCACTGTTTCTCAGGGGCCATACCACTCTCGACTATGCAGACAAAATCCCAGCCAGCTTTCTTTGGGGTTCCTTAGTTCACACAAGGACCTTTCCTGTGGCCTCTCTGTGTGAATGCTTACAAGATCCCAAACTGGATCTCTGGGCTCGAGACACTGGCCACCGATGAGGTGTTAGAGGTGTCATAATGAATAATAGAAAAGTTCTCTGTTTCTCAGTGTCCCCACCTGTAAGGGGTTGCTACACGCCTCCCTTCTGGGCTGAGTCGGTATTCATTGAGAGCATATGTGACGCAGCTGGTGGGCTATTTGCTCTGGCTTTGTTCCCTGTTATAGTGCCAGAATCCCACAGTGAGCTGTATTTATCACCACTTCAGAGTGCATGGATTTCTCGAATTTTCCCTGAGATCAGACTATGGAGATGTGCATCTGTGTGTCTAAGAAGAGAAAGAGACTGTGCTTGTTCATGTGTTTTGCTTGCACATCAAAGCCTGTGTCCAGAGGAGTTCCTGAACCACCATTGTTTAGGTCTTCTTCCTTTGCATCTACATAGAATGACCTAAGGGCCACCGTATTTGGCTTTACTCACCGCTCAGTCCCCGCCTAAAGAGGCAAGGTGGTTAGCATCCACCATGGGCTTTCCAAGAAGCAGCAAAGCACAGAGGTCAAGGGGCCACAGGACACATGGTATCTTGAAAAAAATCCTAGAGGCGAGACTCCTGTATGTGACTTGCTGTCATGCAACTAGTATGTAGCTAGGATTCTGGCCTGCTGACTCACTGCATGACAACAGGGAGCCCTCTCCCTTTTTCCAGACCCCAAGTTTTCTCGTATATAAAATGTGTATTGGAAGGTATGGAGAACTAGATGAGATGGAAAGCCCCTTCTATTCCAGTGCGCATACCATAGTACCACAAACTACAACAACACCTTTCATAATCAGCACCTGAGAGGAAAAAGGAGGACTTTTGCTACCCCCAGAATACAATTTTGGAGCTAGAATTCCCATGTTTGTATTCGACAAACTTTTACAGAACAAATGGAGGCAGAGAATCAAAACAACATTGAGTCTTGTGTAACAGACCACTTCAATTCCTTGATGAATGGGGAAAAGGTTTAAAAGTGAAATAATTTATCTCACAAGTAACAGAGATAAGTAGGAGTTAAATTTAAATCTACTTCATGCGTTGTCTGTGCCTTCGATGCCTTTCAGTGAACTAGTCTGTGACTTCAACATATCACACCCATCCTCAACCTTCCCACATTATTCCCTTTGAAGACTGGGCTAACCTTTGGTTTACAGTTGCTACACTTAGAGCTAGAAGGAATCTTAGACATTTTCTAGCTCAAACTTCTTATACATCACATGAGCAAGCTTGACCAAAATGATTACTGGGTGTTATTGTGAACCAGGGTCTGTTGCAAGGGACCAACCCTGGAACACCAATTTCACGGCCCCTTAACGTGCATGCAGACAGCACGCCGAGGTGGTAGACTGTGTGAGAACATCTACCGCTCATATTCATGGTGATTCAGAGTGCCTGCACCTGTTGTTGTGTAGCCTCATGTACTCCGATCGAGAATTCACCCTGATCATAGATACTCCTTCACCTTCTGCCCACTCACAAAGGTTTTTATTTGTTTGGCTGAAGATCGAACTCAGGGCCGCGCGCTTGCTAGGCAAGCACTCTACCACTGAGCTAAATCCCCAGCCCCCCACAAAGATTTTTTACATGTCACTGGGGTGTTGCAAGAGAAGTAAAGAACTGTTGGGGGAGCTGCAATAGGGACTGCAGAAGCAATGAGAGAAAAACATTTGAAAGACACTGAGGCAAAAGAATTTGGCTTTCTGAATTAACAGGCAGATGTAGACTATTTAATTCTTCAGGTTATCCTGCTACCGTTTATTTCAGGCCGCAACTTCCCCTCTTCCTTTAGTTTCTTCTTCTGGGTGGCTTCAAAGGAGAGGTCATTTGGGGGACTTGGTCTAGATTCCACCTAGCAAAGCTGCATATGGAATAGTCTGCTTTAAACCAGGCTATGCAAACAGGTCTTCCCACACCCCTGCTGGAGTCTCAGACTAGAAAACAGGACAGCAGCATGGGCAGATGTTACCAGTGGCACATCACCCACTAGGTGGGCAATGACACTTGTCACCAAAAGAAGCAAGTCTTTTGCTGTGTGTACACAGTGGTAAGGGTGACTAATGAAGAGCTGAACTACCGTTGTAAAAGAATCCTATTGCTCAACAGACTGTAGAGACCCCTCACCTCACTGGGGCACAGTATCTAGTGCTCCCCTCATTCATTCATTCTTTTGCTTGTTCAACTATTATTTATTTGTGCAACAACTCTGTGCCCTGCACAAGAACAAGACAGACATGGTTCTTCACCCTGATGGATCTCCTAGTCTACTGGGGGAGACAGAGACATGGAAAATTATAATATCATTTATATTAGGGGAGCTATGGCAAGGGGTGCTCAGGGTTACTGCAGGCCCACAGAAGAAGGCTGCCTACCCACCCTCTCTGGAAAGTCAGGGAAGAGCTCCTTATAGAAACAAAGGTTGTGACCCAAATTAAATGAAAGTGAGGTTTGAGGTGGAGAAAAAGAACTTCCTCAGGTGAAAGACAGCAGCCTTCTAAGGGAAACCGTAAATGATTTAGTCTGAGAGAAGAGCTTGAAGGCAGATATGACTGAGAGATGAGGGTAGAAAAGGAGGCACAAACAAAGCCAGCTAAATGTTTTTGGCCTTTATCCCCAGGGTCCTGGGGAGACGTGGCAACCCTTGCCAGAATTTCAATTTCCAGAACACTGTTAAACACATCGTCTCATCTAAACCTCATAATACCCCAAGGAGGCAGGCGGGTCAGAGATCAACCATTTTGCAAAGAGAGAAACTGAGGCTCATTAAGCTGAAGAAATAATTTGCCCAAAGGCTGCTCATAAGTAATTCATGACCCTACCTCTAAACCAGAAGCAACGTGTCTCCTATTTTCAGTCTCGGTCTCCTCACAGTACACCAACCTATTAAAGACCTCAGGACCTGGAAGTGCGATTCTCAGAATGCATGTATTCAAATGTCTCAGCGATGACAGCGTGCATCGCCTATTACCCCACCTTCACCTACTGTGGCCTTCCTTGGGTGACACACGTTGGCAGGAAGCTGCCAAATAGCAGGAAGAAAACCCCGGAGAGAGGCGGTAACATCATTTTAAGGGGTAGTGGAGGCTGTGGGAAGCCAGATAAATTGGCATTCTCTGGGTTGTGGGACTCAATCATTCATGCAAACAAGAAGGAAATCAGAGAAAATGACAGAGAAGACGGCATGCTAGCTTCCTAGAAGAGGTAACATTTGACTCAGTGAGATGAAATTTCACACAAGAACATAGCTGGGCAGGCAACCAAAGCAGGGAGAATAGCATGCACAAGAGACAGGAAAGGGTATAGCTTCTGTTTGGGGACAAAGCAGATGGAAACTAGTAGAGAGTAAGAGTTGGAAGTGAGTCTGATCCAGGGCTCATATGTCCTGCTAAGAAGTAGAATTTCTTCTGTGAGCCAATCATCCTCAGTTTCCACATGTGAAAGATAATTGACTTACATGTGTCACATTCTCAAGGGAACCACCGGGACTATGTACAATTCTTCACAGATAGCTATCAATCCTCTCCTTTCTCTCCCACGTAAGAAAACAAATATAAGTGCAAACGAGACTGACAGTATTGAAAGGAACTCCTATCATATAGTTGAGCCTCTTATCATACATTTTTAAGAAACTTATCGATGAATTTCAATATTTAAAATATTCTCAAAACTTATTTGCCACCTCTCACAGTTGATTACAAGAAACCAGTTGAGATAACTAAGGACTTTTGAGTGAACCTGTAGCATAATTAGTTTGGGGATATGGAAAGAGATGGAAGCTATGCCAAAATGTATTGTGTAAGAATGTAATAGAAGGTGAAGCAGAGACAGATTCGAGAGCAAAATTAACAACAATTATGACAATAATAAAATGTATCAATAACATGCAATATTAGGAAATGCTACTTCTAAGCTTTTTACACCTTGTATGTTACATACCCTTCATCTCAAGTTGAGCACAGTTGCTCTACTTACATAAATAAGGGAACTGAGGCTCTGAGTCAACATTTTTCTGGCCAAGACCCAAGATTACATCCAAGTAATAAAGCCTGAACTCAATGTCAATTAAGTTTATTGCCAAAGCATATGATCTGGATCAGTACATCTTTCTTGAAAGGCTAATTTTCTCAAAGTCTTTGCAAAAAGGCCCAAGGAACTCAAAAGCAGGCAGTGTTATAAACAGGAATAAAATAAGGAGCTATAAACAATGGAATTGTCTTCACAACTTATCCCCCACTTCAAGAGTGACAGTTTTGTCTAGTAAACATGAGCTTACAATTTTCCCACAACCTCTTCTCCAAACTTCGGATGACTCTTCCTAGGAAAAATAATGGTCTTTTCAAGTCCTACTATCTCCCCAATTTTTTTTTTAACAGACCCTCTTGATTCCCCTTCCTTTTTGATTAGAAGTATCTTCAGGCAGCAAGTAACGGAGTGTCCAGAGAATCTGTAACTGTATTTATCTATAAAGACAGGCAGAAGACAAAGAGCACTGGACTGAGAGTCCAGTTTCCAGTGTTTGTCACTCACCAGTAGATAAACTTAAGTAGGTCTCTTCTTTCAAGGTCTCAATCTCTCCATCTGTAGAGCAAGGGCGATAAAGACTAGACTTATTTATTTTAGCTTTAACATGCTTTCTTAAACTCTGTGAAATTATTGGGTGAAGCTATAATTTGACAGTATGGCAGTTTCTTACTTATTTTAATACCTATAATCTATGCCTACATTTTAGAATCTTGTATCCTAGAAAAGATTGATGATAGAGCTTGCTCTGCTGCAAATGTCCAGCCATCCACTTGCTGAACCAGTAATATGTTGCATATTGTACCAAAACAGCCTCCACTCTATAGCACACTATCTTGCTTGCACACTATCTTGCTTGCTACCTATACACACTCATCAGTCTTGGAGTTTGCATTTCTACTTTTTTTTTTTTTTTTTTGGTGATGGGGATCGAACTCAGGGCCTTGTGTTTGCTAGGCAAGCGCTCTAACCACTGAGCTAAATCCCAGCCCTTCTACCATTTCTTGTTGAGCCATTCTGTACCTGGATTATACTGATATGGACCAAAGATCCTGCCAGACAAATCTCCCACCCAGAATAAATGTGGGTAACTGTAGCAGCTTGGAGAATCTCTGAGGTGGAAGAGGTGTGAATCTACAGAAACCAGTATATAGGTAATAATGTTGGATAAGAATGTGATATTATATTTTACCAGTCTTTGTTCATATGGTTCTCTCCTAGGAAATGCCCACCTCCATTTCTTCCCCAGATGATTCCTCCTACCCATTAATGCTCAGGTCAAAACCAGCTCCAATTGCAATGCGCTCTCTCTCTCTCTCTCTCTCTCTCTCTCTTTGTCTCTCTCTTTCGGTCTCTCTCCTTTCTCTCTCATACAAAACTACTAGCTGGATATTCAATAGTTATAATAGCAAGGTGCTACCATCTATATAATGTTTTATAACTTGTAGCACTTTGATATCCACTAGGTCACTGAAGACTCACAATAGCCCAATAAGGAAAGCAGACCAGGAATTATTAATATCCCTGTTAAATAAGGTGATAGGAAGAAAGCATTGTTATTTAAGAAGTTGGGGGGAGACTTCTATTTCTAGCAGTATAACTTCTTGTTTCTTTTTTCTTTTTTTAACTTTAATTAGTACATGTTAGCAGTACATAATGATTATATTCACTGTAGGGAATTGGAACATGTATGTAACATATTTCAATTCTTTTTTCCTCTTCTCTCCACCCCCCTTTTATTTTGCCAACATCAGATTCATTTGCTTGTCTTATAGGATCTTGTAAAGTTGATTCTCATACATACAGATTGAAAACTAGACTGATAAGTCAGAGCACAAGTCAAGATACACTTCCGGATACATTGTCCGTGCTGGATTACAATACCTTTTTTTCTCTCTTTTTCCTATTATCTGTCTTTTATTTCATACTTTACATATACTGAGTTTTTCATATAAGACAAATCATGCAATGTTTGTATATATGATTTACTTTACTTAACATTATAGTCTCAAGGTTCATCCATTTCCCTACAAACGACTCAAGTTTATCCTTCTTAATGGCAGAGGAGTACTCCATTATATATCTTATTGGATACCCAGAGAGACTCTCCCCCCAAAATAACTAAAATGCCTAGTGAAACACTAAAAAAAATCTTTAATTAATCCCTAAACTAGTATGATGGTAAAGATTACAGGTAGATTGAACAGGAAGTGAAAGCAAAAATTCTGGCAGAAAATAAGTGTCAAAGCCAAATTTTGCCCTGAGAATTTTACCAGATCCTAGAAAGTTCTGAATTTCTTTTTTTGATGACTCTAAGAAATGAGGGGGGAGAGAGATAAGATTAGGGCTTGTGCAAGATTTGAAGTCTGTAGGAGACTTTCACATACAGCTGGCTACAGCCTCAGGGTGAATAAGGATTAAGCCTGTGTCACAGAAAAGGATGGCAAGGAATCCACCCTGGCTTGATCTTGGCACTGGGTTAAGAGGAACAATACATCACAAGAACTCATAATTGCAAGTAGTCTTCATATGGTATTGTACTCTTAATTTAAGACATTTATGAGGTCTGGAAAACCAAAAGCAGAAATCCCAAATCAGCAGCTCCCATGGGTAATTGGCAAAAGCAAAAGCTCTGTGGAAGAATGCAATCTTTACCCAGCCTCAAAAATTCCTATCGGTCCAAAGAAAGTGAGCCAAAAGTAACAAAATACACAAGGAAACAAGGCATCCAGAGTCAAAACCTACAGAATAAGAAGCATCAGAATCAGACCCACAGACTTCAGAATGTAGAACCATCATACATAGAACATAAAATTAATTTTATTAGAGGAGGTTATAGGAGTTTTAAGTAATAGAAAATGAATAAGAAACAAGAGACTATAAAGAACAACCAATTATTGTTGAAAAAGAACAAAATAGAATGTCTAGAACTAAAAATAGAATAGCAGAACAAAAGGTATCAATAGATCAAAGATCAAATTATGTACAACTGAATAAATAATTAAGGAAATGGAAGATAGATGAAAATAAATTCTCCATAACATAGCGCTGAAAGGTAACACAGTGGAAACTAAGCTGTTAGGAGACACAATGGTAGAAAAGACAGATCTAGTATGCATCTAACTAGAAGTTCCAGAGCAATCATATATTGGGATAGAGACAGTATTCAAAAATAAAATGGCTGAAAAGTTTTCAACATTTTTGCAAGGCGTTTATCTTCAAAATCTAGAATTCTGACAATTTCCAACTAGAAAAAGAAAAAGAAATGCACACAAGACACATCATAGTGCTTTGACAAAACACTAAAGGAAAAGAGAATGTTACAAAAACAGTAACTGAGAAGAGAGGAAAAATGAGAATGGCACAGACTACATACAAAAAATAGCTATTATATGTAAGGTTAATTTACCAATAACGATAATAGCAGCAGGAGACACTGAAAATATCTCTAACATATTAAGAAAATTTTGTACCCAACAGAATTATCTTTCAAGAAAATTAAAATAAATACTTTTTTAATCAGACCCATGCTAAAGGAAATTTTAAGCAATGTACTTCAGAGAGAAGAGAAATGATCCTGGGTGGAAGGTTTAAAATGTAAGAGGTACTAGTGAGCAAAGTATTGGCAAACATGGAAGGAAATCTAAACACTCACTGACTATACGTACAAAAATAATAGTAATGGCTAACCTGTGGGAAAATAGCAAGTTTAAATTAGACAATAACTTGTATCTCGATGGGAGTAATTGGAGTCAAAAAGTTCTAAGATCATTAAGTTGTTAAGGGAGAAGGTAAAGATACTTATTAACTTTATTTTTTACTTAAATTGTTTGAACTTATCCATAAAAATTGTGTATGTTAATGGGGTACCACGTAATTTTCAATGATGTCTGCATTGCAGATTTAAATCACTTTAAATATATTCACGTACTCAAACAATTATCATTGCTTCCCAGTGAAAACTTTCAAATTCCTATTTTCCAGCTTTTTGAAATACACAGCATACTATTATTATCAATAATCACCCTACTCTGTAATAGCACACCAGGGCTTCTTGCTTCTATCTAACAGCAACTTGGTCCCCATTAATCTTAGAATCTACACATGAGTTAGATCATGGGGTACTTGTCTTTCTGTGCCTGGCTTATTTCACTTAACATAATGATATCCAGTTCTAACCATATCGCCACAAATGACAGAATATTTTTATGTCTGAATAGTATTCCATCATGTATATGTACCTCCTTTTCTTTATCCATTTCTCAGCTGATGAACGCTTAGGCTGTTTCCCTTTCTTGGCAGAATAGCGAATAGTGCTCAACAAACATGGGAGTGCAGATGTCTTTGACATACTGATTTCATTTCCTTTGGATGGGTATCTGATAGTAACTCTATTTTTAAGCTTTTGAGAAACCCCATTCCAGTAAGAATAACTACTTGTCGAAAGACAAAAGATAACAAGTACTGGTGAGGACGTAGAGAAACGGACATTTACACACTGTTGGTGTGAATGTATATTAGTAGAGTGACTATGGAAAACGTATGGAGTTTCCAAGAAATGGAATTAAATATGTTTAACCTGATTTAAAAACTATGCAGAAATGTGTAAAATATCACATGGTACTGCATTAATATGTAAGACTTTATGTTTATATACTAGTTAAAGTAATAAAGTTTAAAAATAAAGTAAAAATAAAACTGATGATATTTTAAAGAGTATTTTAGATACTCATTTACTTGAGACTTTATTAAATACCTACATTAAAATTACTAAAATAATGTAAAATTTGAAGGACAAATAATGGAAAAATACAAACCAAGAAAGTACTATTTTTAAGAAAACTTGTATGTTTGTAGTAGACAAACTTCATGATGAAAGAATTATTATGCCGAATAAGTTCATAATGATGAAAAGCCTAACTTACTGGTAAGATAATACCATTTCAAATGTACATGTGTATCGTAACAAAGTCCCAAAATGTATAAAGCAAAATGTGTTATTATATGAAAAAGTTAGCAAACCCAATATCATGATAAGAGATTTTAACATTCTTCACTCAGAGATCGATATGTTAGGGAGACCAAAAAATCAGTATGGATCTAGAATATTTGAACAGTTCATATGCAGAAGTTTAGATCCAACACTTGAGAATGTATATTCTTCTCAGTTATACATAGGACATTTATGAAAATAGCCCATGTGCTAAGCCATAGGTCAGAAAATTACAGCACTTGGGTGAAATCCAGCTGGCTGTCTGCTTTCCATTTTCCTTTTATAATAACTCCATTGAAATATACTTCACATACCATACGTTTCACTCAGCCTTTGGTATAATCATACCATACATTTCACTCAGATTTTGGTATAATCATCAATTTGTGACTTCATTCTACAATCAATTATAGAACATTTTCATTACCCCCTACAAAGGAACTCCCCACATTTTAGCCAGTACTCTCCAATCTCTATATCTCACTCAGCCTCCAGCTCAAGGCAGCCACTTTCTGTCTTTTAGAATTGCCTTTTCTGAACATTTCGTATAGATGAAATCATACAATAAACTGCCTTGTGTGGCTTGCTTCTTTTACTTATACTAATGTTTTCAGGGTCCATTCATGTTGTAGTATGCATCAGTATATGTCACTTTCTTTTATTGCCAAGTGTTATCCTGTTGTATGGATACATTGCTTTGTGATTATTCATCAATCAGTTGATGGACATTTGAGTTGTTTCCACTTATTGGCTATTATGATAAAGCTACTGTGAACATCCATGTGCAAGACTTTACGTGGGCATCTATTTTAATTTTTTCTTGGAAATATGCCTAGGAGTGGATTTGTTGTGCAATGTAGTAACTGTATGATTAACATTTTCAGGAACATCCAGACTGTTTTCCAAAATGCCTGAAGCAGTTTACATTCCCACCAACAGCGTTTCGGAGTTGCAGTTTCTTTATATCAGCAGCAACATTTGTTATTATCTGCCTTTTTGTTCATTACCATCTCAGTGGGTATGAAGTGGCATTTCATTGTGATTTTGATTTACATCTGCTTGATGGCTAATGATGTTGAGCACCTTTTAATGTCATTTTATTGGTCATTTGTATATTTTCTTTGGAAGGACAGCCATTCAAATAATTTTTCCTATTTCCAAAATCTGTTATCTTTTCATTAATAAATTGCAATGCTTCTATATGTTCTAGACATAAGGCGCTTAAATGACTTGCAAAAATTTCCCTCTTTGGGATGTCTCTTGACTTTTTCTAATGATGTCCTTTGAACTGCGAAAGCTTTTCATTTTGATGGTATCCATTTATCTATCATTTCTTTTGCTGGCTTTGTCTCTAGAGAAGTGTTTAAGAAACCATTGCCTAATCCAAGGTCAAAAAGATTTGTGCCGATGCTTTCCTGTACAAGTTATACAGTTTTAGCTTTAAACTTAGTCTTTGATTCATTTTAGTTAATTTTTCTATGTTAATTTTTATATATTGTGTGAAATGGAGGTCCAACTTCATCTTCATGTTGATACCTGGTTATCTTAGTACCACATGTTGAACAAAATTGTTCTTTCCTCCACTGAATTTTCTTATTATCCTTGTCAAGAATCAGTTGACACTAAGAGCAAAGGTTTATTTCTGAATTCTCAATTCTATTCTACTATTCTATTATTCTGTCTTTATGCCATCACTTCATTCTCTTGATTACCAGTATTTTGTGGTAAGTTTTGGAATTGGGAAGTACTAGTCCTCCATATTTGTTCCCCCTTTTCAATATTATTTTGGCTATGTAAGGTCCCTTAGAGTTCTATGTGAATTTTAGAATCAGCTTAAGAAAAACAATAGCCAAGATTTTGATAAAGATTTCCCTAGATTTGTAGCTCAGTTTGGGAGATATTGTCATCGTAACAACTTAATATGTTACCCACGAACATGCAACATATTTTCATTTAGCTAGATCTTCTTTAATTGCCTTCAGCAATGCTTTGTAGTTTTCAATGTATACTCCTTGAGCTTCCTTCATTACAGTTATTCCTAAGTATTTTCCTCTTCTTGCTGCTATTATAACCACTGGATTTTACTGTTTGCCTTCTTATGACATGGTCTTAAAAGTTTCTCTGTCCTTTATATATTCTGAAAAATGATAACTGGAACTAGTGGCTTGATCAAATTCAGATTTTATTGTGTGTATATATATATATATATATATTTTTGGTGGGTTTTTTTTGCAAAATCATTTCACAGATGTGCTGACTGTAAGGCATAGCATATCTAGTTATCTTCGGAGCAATCATTGATGCTCATTCCCTATGCTCATTAAACTACTAGGGGTTGCAAAATAGTAATGTTCCTATTTCATCATTCTTCACTTACTAGTTGGCATGTTTCTGTAAAGGAAAAAAAAACTTTTATCAAGTATTTGATTACTCAGTGAGAAAGTTTATGTAGAAAAATAGCCCTATTTTTAAATTTCAGCATTAAGTTTAAAAATGCTTTCCACAGACTAAATTACTTTCCACAGACTAAAGTAATTACAGGGCATTTAGGTGGAAGATACTTAGAATATCAACAGAAGAACATTTATACTAGATCAAAGACATATTAAAGCCAGTAACTGGCTTCAAGCTGAGACCAAAACCTAAGTCTTCAGGTTCTAAATCTTATATTTTTCTAATTCATTATGTTCATAACATAGGCTTAGCTCCCTACTTGCTAAACTCTATACACAATAAGACCTAGTTTATACTTGGAACATACTAAAGATAATATCTTCATCAGTTCATGTATTCATTCCACAGATATTTATTGATCGCTTATAATCACTTCCTTCAAGCTAAGGAGTGAAAGTATCTATTAACTCTAGCAATCCATATGTTATTAGTAATGCCTATGAGACAATTCCATTGGAGAATTTATTTTTTACAGGTATTTATTTATTTTAAATTTTATTTTAATGGTACATTTTATATATACATAGTGATAAAATTCATCATTGGCAATTTGTACCGGCACATGATATATCTTGCTGCTTCTTTTTTTCCTTTCCCCTCCCTTCAACTCCTCCTCCCTCCTTATTTACAAAAGCTTTGTTTCCATTTTTCCCTTCTATTCTTTTTTCTCTTGTTCCGCCATTCCTTTCCCCCTCCCCCTCCCTTGTTCCTCTTCCCATTTGAACAATTTCTTCCTTTTCCCATACAATACATTTTGGTCCTTATTAACACTGTCCATTTCTCACACCAGAGAAACAAAGCAGTATTTAAACATGTGTGTCCGATTTATTTCACTTAAGAGTATGGAATCAAGATGCATCCACTTACCTAGAAATATCTCGAGCTTATCATGTTTTATGGCATTAAAAGCATCATACTACTGCAATATATGCACAACCATGTTTATAATGGCACAGTTTGTAATAGGTAAATCTTGGAAACGGCCCAAATGCCCACCAACCAATGAATGGATAAAGAAGATGTGTTTTTTTTTATACAATGGAGTACTGCTCTTCCACTGGAGAATTTAGATGACTGCAGTATGCTAAGCACTATGTTCGATACCTACAAATATTTTCATTAAGTTTAATAGATAATCAATATGTGCAATTTTATAACCTTTTGTTAAGATAATATATAGAATTTGTTATTATCAGTATAGGATATTATATTTTGAATTAAAATAAGCAAGCAAGTAATGAAGTTGGTTTTCATCACATAACTTATTTTAACTTGAAATTATTTCAAAAACCAAAACGCTATCCACTTCATCTATGTGCTATTTCATTAAATGTCCTAGGTATACAGCCAAAATGAGAACATCCATTTACTGATTCATACTTTAAAGAAATCCTCATCAAGATCAGCTGTGTGTCTAGTTGTGATAGCTGCTGAGGAATCAGAGCGCATGTGATATGACCTGAAGAGGTTCGTGCTCCTGGTGTATTGAAAATAGTACAATGTAGTCAGGGCTGTGAGAAAGGGAAGCACAAAATGCTGTCTAAAAACAATTGGAAAAAAAAACTCACGAAGGTAAGAGGACGAGAATCCAAATGAAGTATCACACTGGGCCCTTCTGATGTAGAGTCCACAAACAACATTTTACTCCAAAATATTTGTTTGTTTGTTTGTTTATGCTGAGTAGGTCAGAGTGTTTGAGCCTGGTGCCAAGCCTATTTACTGCAACTTGTTCTGCCTGCCTCTAAAAGGATTTGTTGACACTGGTGAGAAGGCATTACATTCCTGTTTGGGAGATTAAGAAGTAGAAAGGTCACCTCTTGAGTATCCATTTGGAAAAGGAGACAATGAGGCTTTAGGGAGAGAGAAGTAGGAATAAGTTGAAAACACAACTTGGAGGGGGAAAGGTCCTTAGAAGGAATGATATGAGAAGGAGCCATGAACGTGGGAAACTCTGCCACACAAAACTTGGTTTCCTGATTAGATTAGCACTAGAAGAGGAATGAGTAAGGGCTTTAGGGAGCAAATTTCTTGCCACCTTTTTTTTCCATAAGACCAATAAGAATTCTACAACCTACATTCTGTCAAAATCCCTTTTATGACTCATTTTACTGATTATTCTTCAGGTCTCCAGACGGAATAATCCCAGTTGGCAACTTAGTTTGCTTGATTTCAAGCTCTTATTCTTTTCTTTTCCTTTCTCTCCCACTTTTTCCATCTTTCTGTCTGCTTACCCTTTCCTTTCTTTGTCCCCTCCTCTCTTATTTTTTTCTCCCCTCATTTCCTTATTTCCAGCCATTCTGTCCATATCTCTTGCCTTTATCTGTTACTTTTCCTTCTCTTGATGTTCTTGTTCTTTTCCTCTCAACTGACACATGCTCATCCCTCTTTCCCATTTGGTTTACTTTAACTCTCTCTCCAATCTCATTGTCTCTCTTATTTCTCTTAATCTTAGCTCAGGTTCTCCCAGTTCTTGCTTTTAATCTTTGGCCTGTACAAAACCATCAAAAGAATGCAATTAGATAGAAATTGTGCTAGGGCCAATATTTGCTTCGAACAGAGCCCAAACTTTGCCTCAAATATTCCAAGTCAACAAGTATTTTTAAAGTAACCTCTATCTATCAGACTTTTTGTTTGATTTCATTATGAACAATTTCATTGACTTTTACAACAATCTTGTAAAGAAAGAAGGGATAATTATTACCATTTTACACACAAGGAAAAGGAACTGAGAGATGATATTTAGGGAGGAAAATGAGCGTGAGCAAAATCACACACTAGGCAGATGCAAAATTAATATTTGTATCTGATTCCAAAACATCTGCTACTCATACTTCACTGGCCCGGCACGATTAATACCTACCCCATAGCTGTGTCAGAGAGCAGAAGTGGAAGGCTGATGTGAGGGAGGGGATGAAGGAAAGGGATGAACGAGTGATATAAACCCCAGCTTCTCCACTGCCCAGTTTTCTACCCCAAATTGTCTACACTCATGACTTCATCCTCAGACTTCTTCATTAGTCTTGAGCCAGTCTTAGCTATGGCAGAAACAACTTTAGAGTTTTTAACCTTCTTATATAATGCAACCTGAAAGAGGTTGCATTTCTCAGACCTGAGGCCTGATACTACTTTGGGTGACTATTCTGTGCCTCTCGCTTCTGCCTAGCCTCTTTTGTTGCTAATTTAATCTGACAGATGGTGGGTGAGGAGTGAGATATAGGTGTCAATGTAGCCCTTGAGATTCAGTATTCTGTCCCTTTACTTCATGTGTGTCCCATCCATAATCTTGACCTGGTCATCCTGCCTCATACAGATCTAGGCCTGGGACTCTGAACACATGTTCATAGCTGCCTCTCACTTCAGCTTTCCCCCTCTGAGGGCAGAGTCCATTCCTGAGCCTCCAACTCTGCCCATCCAGTAAACCGATGTCCCATGACTGACCATGTGATGGGGAAATGGCACACAGGTATTCCCTGCCTTGTTCTGCCTTTGCTAAGCTGCCCGAATCTACTGGCGGACAGTGATAATGGTGTCTCCAGTCACTCTAGTCGCAGCGGTCTTCCCTGAGTCTATTTCCTCCCCACAGGACCATGTTGCTAAGGTCTGAGAAACCCTGGTAGTCCTATAGCTGAGTCATAAAGAAAGCAGAGTTTAACCTCAAATGGAAGCCTGAGCCTGGTCTCCTCCCCCATCACATCATCTTGCTTCTGCAGCTACAATCCAGGACAGAATTAATTAGGTGGTACAAGTTTCTCAGGTACAGCATAACCTTTTCATAGAGAGCTCTGAGTGACAGATTCTAATTTATAAGCTTTATTCTGGTGCATAGACAAACACAGGCACACACAGATTGTATCCTTTGAAGGTTATAGCATTTAGACCCCAAAGCTCTTCATTTTATTGGAAATGGGAGAAAAAATGTCATACAAATATTTCATTTCGAAGCCTAATGATTCAGACACATACACACCTCTTACAGTAATTATTGCCACCCACTCACTTGTATCATAACCTGCAAGTCAGCTGCAGGAGGGCCCAAGTCCCTGCTATGTCTGTTTCTGAGGTTCAGAGAAGCAGAAGATTTCTTCTTCTCCTCTGATACTTGGTAGAGTAGTAGAGTATCATATTGCTATAGCGCATCAATGAGGGGGTGGCAAGTTTTAGTATAGTCAGTGTAAACCCAGAAGCATCCTTACAAATATGAAGGCAAAATAATCGAGGCTTATGCCTAGTCCACAGTCCCATAGCAGGAAGGTTGGCAGAAACACCATGATCATGCCAGCCTAGATGGAGTAAGTGCTGCCTGGAAGGAAAAGAAGGAAGAGAAACTGACAGGCAGAAGAGTATATAGAATCTAGTAACAAGAGAGATAAGAGGCAAGAAATAGGAAACCCAAGAGGGCCACTGGACAATGCTCCAATTGGAAAAGTTTATGATTGTTCTAAGGATAAAAGAAAATGTTAGCTAAAAGAATGAAATAAAGTAACATGAATTAAATGCGACAGGTATCTGGGAAAGACTTGAGTTGAAAGAAACACTTGGGCGATGGCAGCGGGAGAGGGCAGTATTCAACTCAAAAGTTGGAGGGTTGCCAAAGGAACAGCAGTAGCCAGAATTACTCTACTGGAGGGATCCAAGCCTACCAAAAGAAACCATATTGTTGTTATTGTTGTTGCTGTTTGAGGATGAAAGTGGAAGAGGAAGGCTACCATGACAATGGACTAGAATTACAAGGAATCAGATATCAAAATTGCCAAAAGTGATGTATTACAGCCGGAGGTTTGTTTTAAACTCTGTATCACGGAGTGCGCACGTGGGTCATCACCAGAGGAGAATTTTTCTTTCTCAGTACAAAAGGGACTAGCTTTGCTCAAAATAAATTCTGGCCAAAAGAGAGGTTGTGAACAGAGGCTTAGGGATCCATGGGTTGGGGAGGCCTTGGCTTTTTCCACACTGTAAAAACATATGAGACATTTTTGGAGGGGACTCCCCCAGAAGTATTCATTATGGTCAGATGTACCAGAGTTCCAGGTGTGTTCTGGTGATTCTTAAAAAACTGAAGGCAGAGTAGGTATCAGGATAGGGGAAAAATTACCAGACAAGTCTGTTTTCAGCTGAGATGGATAAAAGTTGACAGCTACAAGAACGCCCAGTGCAAATAGAAAGTCTTCTATTACTGGTGCTCCATCTTTATCTACCATTTCCTACACTGAAATAGAAAGTGTCCTTGACCTACATCAAGTGCAAGCTGCCCCTCTCTGAGTCATGTGGGTTTTCTGGCATTTGGTTTAAAACTCTCCTTTACTCCCATTCATCAGAATGGCTAAAGGAACCATCTTCTATGGCTCTCTGCCGGGCCCCAAGATTTCCATTCTCCATACCAACATTGATGGCGATCATGAGGAAAATACATGACTCCAAATCTCTCTGCTTGTCCTTTCAGCTTAGACTTTAGTAAATATTGGGAATCACTAGAATTTGTTGAGTGTCGAGCATATGCTGGGCATGTTGCTGGACACACTGCCCAACACTACTTTTTTTTTTCATTTTATCAAAGCAAAAGTCCTATAACTAAGGGTTGAGAAAAAGGTGTTAAACTTATGCAAGGTAATGTAACTAAGAAGTAGCAGAGTCGGGCCTATGGTTTTCTGAGTCCAAACCCAATGCTTTTGCCTTTGGGGACCTTTTGGAAAAGCTTAGCTCTCTACTTCTAACTTAATCAGGTCCACGTTGCAAAGGGACCTCTTCTTTCACATTCATATGGGACAGTCTTTTGATTCACTCCACACTCCTAGATAATAAAAGAAAATAAGCAATGATGATTCTATTTATTATTGTCATTCTATAGTTTTCTCACCACCTCCCCCACATCTGACTAAATTAAGTGTCTTCTGTGGCCTAGATTAGATGCCAAGGACCAGACCCTCTTTTCTTTATTTCTGTCCTGCTGCACTGCCTCTGTTAGGTCCAGCTCTTACCCTTATTCTTAGCCCAGAGACTCCTGGTAAGCAAACTGACAAAATCACTCTAATCTTTTCAGCCTGGTTGGAATTAATGCTGCCTGAAAGGAAAGCAACCTGAATCCTGTATTGACAGGACAGATGCTACAAACAGGGCCCAAGGGTTTGCCGACATGACGGTCATTGTTCTTCCCTGTACAAAGCTAATCAAGATTTCAAATCAGGTAGGCCACCAAAGTCCGTTATTTTCTGCCATTTGGCCATGATGTGGCCAAAAACCTACATCTCGGAAAGATAGTGAGCCAACCAACAACCAAAAGCTCAACCGCAGCTGCTCTGGGAGTCCACAGCCTGTGCTCACCCCATTCTCTAGGCCTGAAGTTTTATTAGCTTCATTTTCATGCACTTTTAGCTCCCTGAATGCAGCCAAAATCAACATCATATAACATTAAGGAACACAAGGTCATGACCAAGGAACACAAAGTCAGACCCACCAGGGCTCGGCCCCCCAACTCTTTTAGAGATGGAATAGGCAGAACGATGCAGCACAGTTTTCCCCCTGCCTGTCTTTTCAGAGGCTGGGGAAGACTGCTGACGCTCTCTGAGCTATTCTGAGACACTGCTGTCTCAGAACTCACTGTGAGAGATGTTTCAGGTCACCATAACCTAAGGAGAAGAAAAAAAGTAGGGGCGGGGGAACCCAGCCAGCAAGCAGTCTTCAGATCTCTGCCTGTCTACGGACACAAGAAGGGAGCCTAATGATCCTGGCGAGTGCCTGCTGGGTGGGACAGTTGGAGGAACCAACTCCCTGCCTTTCTGCCTCTTTGCCTCCCTCCTCCTATTTCTCCTTCCTTTCTTTCCTTATTTCCTTCCAGGGCCAGCTAAGAACAAGCATTCCAACCGGCCTCCCCAATGAGCTGCAAATCCTAGCCACCCCACGGGACTCACCAGCCTCTTCCCTTGAGCTCGTAGGTAGGAAGCCAAGAACCTCAGACGGGTCTGGGAAGTGTCCCAGCACTGCAAGCTTGGCATTAGGCCTGAAACCAGATGAAGGAGCCAGGCTGCCTGAACTGACAGAGTTCCCTAGTCTAGAGAAAGTTAAAAAAAAAAAAAAAAACAGTTTGGATTATAGCTTTCCTGACTCACAGTGCTAGGAGGCAGAGGCAGGACTTTAGGATTGACTGCACAGAGCCTTGGTCTTTCATCAAGAGTAACAGATTCTAGTCTTGATTTTGTGCCCTTGGTCTCAGACTCTCTTAGCAACATAGCAACTACTCCCTAAACACATTCCCCTAATGTGGAATATACCTAATTTTATTTATTTTTTTTAAATTTTTTATTTTTACCAAGAACATGCATTGGTACGTTGTATACATAATGATCATAATCAACATGGTTATTTTGTACCTGTACATGATACATCTTGGTTCCCCCCCTCTTCCCCCTTCCCCTCCCCTCCCTTCCATTCACCCACCCCTCCCTATTTGCAACAAGTGCAGCTACACTTTACCATTTTTTCCCCTTTCATCTTACTTTTCTTTTAACCATCTTCTTTATCCCCCTTTCCCTATCTAGTTCTCCTCTCTTTTGAATACTATCTCTCTTTTTTCTTTTTTTTTAAACATAATATCTATTCTACCCCTTTGTCCTTATTTACATTTATGGTTTCTCATATCAGAGAAATAATTCGATGTGTACTGATAAGTGTCTGATTTATTTCACTTAATAGTATGTTCTCAAGGAACATCCATTTACATACAAATTAAAAACAAGTAATATATTGACATCTTGGTTTCTAAAACTTCAATGAGATATCTTAGTGGTAGCAATGTGAAAGGAAGACCATGTGGACTAGGAAAGGTAATTCTTGAATGTTTGTTATGTATTTGCTCCTTTAGCAAACAAGGGATCAGGCCTCTCTTAGGTCCTCACCCCCTTGAATCTCAGTCCTTTCACTGGAATCTGGCCAGATCTGTACAATATCACCAGAGGGTCTCTAGCTACCCTACCACTATAACATTCTAGAGTGCTTACTATTGTGCCTCTGAATTTTCTTTCTTGTCCATCTTGATGAGAATACTTAAGAATTTAATATTTTTCTCAGTGGACAATTTTGACTCTGTTTATCTATGTGAATATGCATCTTTATTTATTTATCTACTTATGTTGTTATGTGCTTATCTACCTACCTAGTATTTAGAGCATTATATTTTCTTATGCCAGTGGAAAATAAGATCGATTAACTAGGTGGTAATTCCTCTTCTGATTATAATCTCTTTTATGGGCCTTTTTTCTTAGGGGTTCAAATGTAAATTAATAAGTTCATTTCATCCATTGGTAATAGGAACAGATAAATAACATCTTTTATTTCAGATGAGGAACTATTGCTAATACAGAGTTGATGAAGCTATTTCGTTATGATCTATGAAAAATCCACTCCAAATCAGAAACTACAATAGATATTTGGAGGATCCAGACAAAGATTGTTTTTCATCTACAGAAAGTTCATTTGTCAAAATGCTTTTACAAATAGTCCCCCCACCAACCATCCATACTCCAAACAGTGAGGAGTTAGAAACAGGGAAGGAAAAACTGGAAGGAAGCTCCAGGCAGTCTAATGGCTTCTGTTACAGAAAAGGGAGGTTAGCGAGAGCAGCACTTAGGTTATCTTCCTTCCCCATCCATTTCTCTTGGTCAGATTAAGAACTTCCCAAATGTTCTTGATTGCCAATCCCCTTATGATCTCGTTAATGTTTTTGTAATGTCTCTAGGCCAAAAGCAATACCTAGCAGCTCCATTTCTTAAGTAGTTAAGTTCACACAACTCAGAATGTATGACCTAATAACTTGGTAGCCACTTAAAATAGTACACATAGAGAGAAAAAATATTAATACACATGTTAATGTAAAGAAAAATATTTTTATTTCATCTTATATAGTAACCTTTCAGATAGTACACAACTTTTCAGACCTTGGAATTAGATTGGATGGACACCACCACCCTTGTTTCCTGTTTCATATGGATTGTCATACCGTGTTTTTTAACACAGCAATGTAGCATAATTTAATGTTGGACCTGTGAACTACTTCAGGCTAACAGTTTATGGTTTGCTAGACAGATGTTGAGTGTCACTGTGTTTCCCTTAAAAATTTTAAATAGCCCAGAATGTCCCTGTGAATTCACTGTGGTGCCCAAAAGAAACCCAGCTCATAATTTGGGAACTATAGGGTTAGATTAACGGATTCCTGTACTTTCATAGGCAAGAATTCCTCCCATCTGCCTTCACTGAGTGAAATGTGTTTCCTTAGCTGCATTTCTCCAATGTGTTCTTTGCTGTAATAGTGATCTGAGATAAGAAGGAAAGGGAAAATATGGAAAATGATAAATGAACCTGCTGTAAATAGGGAGGGAGGGTGCAGAGGGGAGGGGGGGAGAGGGGGGAGAACCAAGATACATCATGTATAGGTACAGAATTAATGTAATGAATGTGACCATTGTATGTAGAATGTACCAATACATGTTCTTGGTTTAAAATAAAATTAAAAAAAAAAAAAAAG
>PVJO010008036.1:35181-77860 GCA_004026905.1 Hystrix cristata | reverse complement strand
AGAAGGAAAGAAGGGGAAAAGCAGAAAGGCAACAGGGGAAAGAGGGGAATGGGAAAATATGGAAAATGATGAATGAACCTGCTGTAAATAGGGAGGGAGGGAGCAGATGGAGGGGCGGGGGAGAGGGGGGAGAACCAAGACACATCATGTATAGGTACAGAATAAATGTAATGAATGTGACCATTGTATGTAGAATGTACCAATACATGTTCTTGATTTAAAATAAAATAAAATAAAATAAAATAAAATAAAATAAAAAGAAATCAATCACTGACACATGCAAAACTTGAACAAATCTCCAGAGAAATATTTTAAGTGAATAAAAGCCAGACTCCAAAGGTTACATATCATGATTCCAGGTACAAAACATTCTTAAATAACAAAATCATAAACATACTGAATAGACTAATAGTTGTGGCTATAAAAGAGTATCCTTGTGGTGAAGGAAATGTTTTATACTTCATTGTCAATGTGAATATACTAGTTGTGTTACTGCATTATAGCTCTGCAAGATGTTACTACTGGGAGAAACTGGATAAAATATGCATAAAATCTCTTCATTATTCCTTACAACTTCATGTGAATCTAAAATTAGCTCAAAATTAAAAGTTTAATTTAAAAATTACCATTTGCACAGTTTTAAGAATATGAAATACTTGGGAATAAACTGGATAAAAGATCTGTAAAACTTTTATACTGAGAACTATAAAGCACACTGGGATAAATTAAAGAAGACCCAAATAAATGGAAGGATGTGTTCACAGATAATGGGATTCAATATTGATAAAATGCCTAGTCTTCCCATATTGAACTATAGATTCAATGCAATCTCAGAAATTAACAAGCTGATTCTAAAGTTGATTTGGAAATGCAAAGGATCTAGACTAGCCAAGATGATTTTGAAAAAGAACAGAGTTGGTAGATTTATATTCTTTGACAAGATTAGATAGCCATATGCTAAAAAAAACAAAACAAAACAAAAAAACCTTGGACCCATACCTTGTACCACATTAGAAAAAAAATAACCCCAAATGGATCATTGACTTCAATGTAAAAACTGTGCTCCTGGGGATGTAGCCTCAGGGGCACAGTGCTTGCCTTGCATGCATGAAGCCCTGGGCTCAATCCCCAGCACTGCCGAAAACAAACAAACTGAAGTTATAAAATTTTTTAATGAAAATATAGGAGGAAGTCTTTGAAATCTTAGGGTACACAAATACTGTATCAAACACCAAATAATGCTCTTGTGTATTAAATATTCCTTATATTTATCTACTTTTCTCCCTTTCTATTGTTACCACTCTAAATCATCATCTTTTGCCCAGGGTATTCTTTTTATCCATTTTCTCCTGCTTTTACTACTGCCTCCTCCAATCATTTTCACAGAAGTGAGAATGATCTTTTCAAGCACACATCTGTTCCTATCATTTCATTGCTTAAAATTCTTTCATAGAGTCTCACATTCATGGGATAACATGATCTTTAAAAGCCTTGCATGACCTAGTCCTTGCCTAGTTCTCAGCTTCATTTTACACTATTCATCTTCCCCGATCATCCTGCTCTAACACACTTGCCCATCTGTTCCTCTAATATACCATACTCCTCTGATATGGTAACCATAATTGTTCCTTCAGCATAAATCCCCCCAACATTGTCCAACTGGCTAATCCACGTTCATTTCTAGGTCTCATCATGAATGTCACTTCCACAGAATGGCTTTCTATGATTCCCAAGCTAAATTTACACACAAGACCTTTATTACACTTACTTCTTTTGTCAGGGAATCTTTTTCCTCGTATCTTTATATGGCTCTGTTTTTGACATCATTTAGGAATCTACTACTTAGGAATCTTCCCCTGCCCAAAGAATTTTGTTTACCAGCATGTAAAATGCCATCCTTTTGCCACTCTTTAACCCCTTCCCTTGCTTCTCTTTCTTATCAAATTTGAAATTATTCTTTATTTTCTTCACTTATTTGTAATCTTTATTTAAAATGTAAAATTGCCAGAGTGAGGACTTTGTCTTCTCCATTAGTCTACCCACATGGCCTGACATACAGGAGTACCAGTATTCTATAGTTTTAATTTAGGAGCTCAGTTCTGCAGGGAAGAGAGATGTATATAGGAAGGGTAATATATAAAGACTAGGAAATGAATGAGTAGTACAAAGGAAGAGTGATAGTCTTTGCTTTGGTAGTCCAGGAGAGATCTATACAGGGGGAGCCACTTGAGTTAGATTATAAGGGATGGTTAGGAGTAGATCAACTGTAAACTATTATGGTGAATGCGGGGGGACCTAGGTAGAAAATACAGTCCATAAAGGAATGGATAAGAAAGCATGTGAAGGGAACTCTACATACTTAGGAAAGATCATTGTACCAGATTCAGGGGAAGGAATGTGTATAGTATTTCACTTGCTTAAAATGTTCCTCCCCTATTTCTGTGTCTCAATTCTACCAAACCAGTAAGATACAGCCTCAAATGTTACTTCCTCCACAAAAACCTTTCCATGGCTTTCCCTTCTCTCAAATTTCATACTACATTCCAAATAGCAGTTTCTTATGGTAATTTTTCTCTCTCTATCCATTCATAGTGTTTTATTACACTGCTTAAAGTCCAAAGAGCAAAAAAGAAACTAAGTAATAGAAAGATAAGTGATTTCTTTATAGTTTTAGTAGTGGTTAGTAGATGGAAAATGTGTATTTTCAGGTTTCAAATGATCACTATTAAGTCACAGGGTAGGGTAGGAACCCACCTAAGCCTTTTATTAGATGAAGAAACTATAGATGAGCTTTTCTTCTTTTGGGGAGCAGACTTTTTCTCTCAATATGTTTAGATTTGCATTTTTTACACCTAATTTTAATTATTTTAAATCACTTATTAACCTCTATTATTATCTTCTTACATGTTTTCATTCCTTCGCACATTTTTAAACTAGAACTTTAAGTATTATAGCAGTTAACTATCATATAGATTCACAATGATAAAAATTTATCGTACCAATGTTATACTAGGGAAGGCAGAAGAACAGGATGTAAAAATATTTGTAATGTACATGTACCAACTTCCTGTGAGGAATGTAATCATTATGTACTGTAAACATGTACTAATAAAAATTTTAAAATAATGTTATATTAAGTGTGAGCAGTTTAAATATTATCTGTAATGTTCCTCTAAATATTATATATAAATATTATATATAATGTTTCTTTAAAACTTAGCATATAATTTTAATGAACCAAATAGGTACGATCATTTTATTTCTTATTTTCATAAGCCCCCTAAAGAACTTCCAGTTATTAATAGTTGAAGCATAAAATTATCCCTTTGTTTTAAATGCTTCTTTATACATTCTGGTTCTTTTTACAGCTCAAAGATTACTCATTACCACAAACTACAATAGCTTACTTGGGGGACTCAGAGAATCAGAAACTAAAGCCCAATGATGCCAAACCAGCCAGTTGTTACAGGATGCACATTTAGCGTATAATAAACACCAAGGATTAGGTTTGGTTTTAAATTAAATCATCTGAAGTGAATTTATATGACATATATATGAATTTATATAATACTCTTAAAAATAAATTTCCATTTTTTTAAACGTCCCTTTATAAAACCTTCATTTTACATGAAGCAAAGCAAAATATAATGAAGAAAGGTGATTTATATGTAATAACTGTTTTAAAACATTCTGTATATACCAGTCGAAAATTAACTACAGTCTTACCATATATGTGGTTATCCTGGAGTCTTACCTCTTGTTACTTTCTATTTAGAACCTAATAGAATAATTTTTACGCAGCATAGTTTAAAAAAGAAACAGTTTATTTAAGAACAATGACTTAAAAACAGAATAATTTTATCACAATTACAAAAGACCTATAAAGGTAATCTGTAGTTTTTATTCCTCCCAGTCCATATCTTTGATATTTTGGAAATCTATTTTATTCTTTACTTTTCCTGTCCCTTCCCTGACCACAGAAACTCCCAATAGGCAACAGTCTATCAACAATCCTCCCACGTTCAAAGTAGGCTGCATCTGTTGCTCTTTTTCCATTGTTGAAAATTCCTGCCTTAATCCTATTTGACTTTATTCAGGCAAAGGTCATCCTGAATTCAACAAATGGAGGAGCCAATGGCAAAGCACACTGTTGAACATGGCTTTAAAAATGCTGTTGTAGAACATGTGACTAACACGCCCTCGCTGCCTCAGAAGTACTTGATTTATCAAGTGGGCCTCCAATCTTGAGGCTATGTTATACATATTACCATATTTACTAAACATCATAATTATAATGATCCAGATTCTTGGTAGTATAATGCTGTTTTTTTCTAAATTAAGTGCTGAATGTTCATATTACAAATTATATCTACCTATAAACGTATGAGTTAGTGTTGGGGAGTTAGCCCAGTGGTTAGAGTGTTTGCCTAGCAAGTACAAGGCCCTGAGTTCGATCCCCAGCACCAAAAGAAAAAAAAAGTATGAATTAATTTACAAGATCTACTCTAATCCTTATTATCACTATTAGCTTTTAGCAAATTTAGTCTTTATTATTGTTCCTCCACTCACCAGCATTTCCAATTTTTTTAATTCTCTAAATCTTTCAAAAGAAGTTAATTATTGCATTCAACTTAAGTTCCCAATTCCAATAAACAGCAAGATAGATGGGCTTGATTTTTTAACAGACACTGATTATCAACTAAAGCTATAACTCACTATGCCAGGCTTTCTTTACACTAAACACAGTTCAAGCCTATAATTTATTGCCACCCATATATATCTGACCCAAACTGGAAGACATTAATAGGAAGATTAAAGTAAGAACTAAAATAAACTTAACTAAAGATTTATGAGGTGGAGATAATTATTTTTAATATGCTCATAATTCACTATGACTAAAATATGGGAACACCTACACATGCTTATGTCCAAGTTAAAAAAGATGTCTGCCAATTTAAGATGGACCAAGCTCAAATAATTTCAAGCAAGCAAGGAAAAGGCCACTGTTATTTCTCTGTTTACTAAGGAAAATAAATCTTTTCTATAAAACACTGTATTGTTGGCCTTCAATGAGCTTATACGGCAAAAGTGAATGGAAGATTTTAAAGAAATCAACTGCTTAGCACATAAACTCCAACAGGTGCTAACACCACCTTGCCAGTTTCATTATATGTAAAATAACCTAGCACAGAAGATACATTTTCTAAGAAGATATTTTAAGGCATGGTTTTGTATTGACAATAAAATGTGTAAGTATAAAATGATATTATTTGTCATCGGGTTCACCATTACATTTTACTATTATTCCTCAAAATGCTGATACAAAAAACTCTATGCAAAATCCACAGAGTCTCAAAATAAAAGACCAAAGTATTCACTCCTTCCATTCTAACAAATGCCTATGTGAAAATCAGTTTTGTTCACTAAATTAATTATCAACCATGTAATTTTAGTCTAAATATTTAACCTTCATTTTTTTCCTTATATCCGTAGTGGTTTATAAGCTCATAATTTCTCTGTTCTCCAAAATTGGCTCTAGTAGATAATATGCTATAGAACCTTTAAATGTAGTAGCAAACTTTACAATTTAAAGAAAACTTTCCAATGTAAATAAAAGACTTCTTTTAGCAAGTGTTTACTCAGGGAATCTGTTTAAACATTTGTATTTGCTTGAAATGTGGCACACTTACATGTGATATGATAAACTGCCTACATTTGGGCTCAGCTTTTTTTGTTAAATGGTTGGTCACAAAAGCACCCACCCTACCCACTTCATGAGTTTGCGAAGACAACAAAATAAATTATGTACATCTTAGTGTTTTAGACACTATAAAGTGTCTTATTAATGTAAGAAATTATCATACAAAGGAAACTTCTGCCAACTGATTAGTAGCAACATTCACTTCAGTATAGAAACAGACCCAAGTAAGCCAGGGTAATATGTTCTATGTCAAACTTCTCTATTGAATGATTTTCTTTAAAGTTTTCATGATCCTAGCTGTTGGGAACCACCGCCATCTCTGAAACTTCCAGATGGTCTTGGCATGGAACTCCAGTAAGTATGTATATAATACATTTGAGACAGAATAAGTGCCAGGTGTTCTTTCTCCCAAGCCAGATGTTGCCTGCTGTCATGCAGTTCAGTCCCAAAGTCTCCAAGCCCATGCATAAAAGTATCCCACAACAGTATGGTGTTCTCATATTCTGCCTAAGTAAGAGACTACATACAGAGAAAATCTGGATGGAAAGGTCCCATATTCTACAAAGGGACACAGAAGAGGAGACCCTAAAAATTACAAAAATTTATGTTGTCCCTTTCTCTACTAAGATACATTTTACATCGTATGAAACTGTTGGAATGAGCTTTATTTTCTCTACTTGGGCCTAAAGAATATTCTTTGTCTGAAGATGTTCCTTTCTCAATTTCAAGGTTCAGTTCTCTATGCTTTTATTCTCAACATTATCCCCTCAGTTCCTGAGTTCATGTCTGAGACATTTTTCCTATAAGGACCACAACTCATGTGTTTTTTCCTTGGGAAACCTTAATACCTCCTGATCATCCTGAACTCAGGCATTTTTGAAGGAAGTTTAAGGGGGATTTTTTTTTTGTTTTTTTCCGGTGCTGGAGATTGAACTCAGGTCCTTGTGCTTGCTAGGCAAGCACTCTAGCACGTGAGCTAAATCACCAACCCCTAAGGGGGATTTTTTTACAGTTTGCATTTTTGCTTCTTATGTGGAATTTAATTGCCTATTTCACAAAATCTAACACTTCATTAATCCCTTGAAAAGGAAGCACCATTCTCCCTGTTAATTCTGACTTCTTTGTACAGGTACATGTTTCAGAAGGAATAGGAAATGAGAGAAGAAGCTAAAACTCAAGTCTATCTAAACCAAAATAATTTTCATAAATACAAATTTATATGCTCTTTATTAAGGGCAAAGACCTTAAACTATTCTTTCTCTCTTCTTTTCTATATCCTCCCTCTCTACCTTCCAAGCTTTCTTCCTTCCTTTTCTCATTTTCTTTTATCTATGTATCCATCCAAAAAAATACTTATTAAGCACCAACCACATGCTAAGGATCCATGTTAGGCTCTGAAGATACAGAAACAAAGAAGACAGAGTCTCTGAGCTCATGGAACTCACTCAGTAGTGTAAACAAAACAAAAAACAAAACAAAAAAAAAAAGGTTGATACAAGTATGTAGTTAGGATACAATAATTGGCAACAAGGAAATGATTTATATTGAGTAGGCAGGGAAAGTCTCTTAAAGAAGGTAACATGTAAGAAGAAATTTAAATGAAATAAGGGAATGAGCCATCATAAATTTGGGAAGTAATGCTAGAGACAGAGTGAAAAACAAATATAAAGGTTCTGAGGCTGGAATGAGCTGGGTGTGCTAAAGGATCAAAGACATTATATCTTCAGTGGAATAAAAAAGGCAGTGTGTAAAATAAAACAAGATGGACAGAATGGCATGAACCAGATCACATTGGGTCTTATACGTCATAGTAATCATATTCTGTCAATTATGGAAAGTCTTTGGTGGGTTCTGAATAGAGAAGTGACATAACCTGATTAGGACCTCTTAAGGTCACTTCAGTGACCCTTATAGTTCCAAGAGACACTCCGGACACTTTTCCATTGCAAAATTAGAACATACAACCTAAAACATAGTTTTTTGTATTGATTTTTTTCTGGACACTCTCATAAAACTTTTTTATAAAGGAAAACCTGAGGCATGAACAGCAAACTCTTACAAAAGACAAGAGTTATCCAAGTGAAGAAAAAATATTTTGCTCTATGCCTATTTTGGTTGTATGTGTTATCTTTCATGGCAGGTAAACAAATAACTTTGAAATTGGTATTCCTTTATAATCAAGAAATTTCATTCATAGATGTATGGTTTAGATTCTAAATGTCCCCCCCAAAGGTCAGGCATTGAAATTTTGGTACCTGGCCTATGGCACCACTGAAAAGTAGTAAAACCTTTGAGGTGGGGCCTAGGAGAAGAAAGTTAGGTTACTGGGAGTGTGCCCTAGAGGACTCTGGCTCTTTTTGCTCATTCTCTTTACTTCCTGGGCTGCCATGATACTCCTCCCCATGAGTGTGTTTCCACAAAGGCCCAAAAGCCACTGGGCCAAACAACCATGTACTGAAACCTTTGAAACCATAAGCCAAAATACTTCTTTCCCTCCTTAAGTTGATTCATCTCATGTATTTTGTCTGTGACAGAAAGCTGACTAACACCTTAGGTATGTGTCTTCACAGGATGGTTTTCAGTTCTGGCTAAACATTAAAATCATCCAGATATTTAAAAAATAAAATTTATGTTCAATTCAATTTTACTCCTATAGATTCTAATCTACTTGTCTGGGTAGAACCTAAGCAATGATAATTGTGAAAAAAGCTTCCTAGCACCGGGTGTGGTGGCACATGCCTGTAATCCCAGCACTCAGGAGGCTGAGGCAGGAGGATCACTGCAAGTTCAAGGCCAGCCTGAGATAGGTAGTGAGTTCAAAGGCAGCCTGAATTACAGGGAGACTCAGTCTCAAAAAAGCTCCCCCTGCAAAAAAGCTTCCTAGCTAAAGCTGAGACACACAATCCCATTAAAATCCTTGTATAAGTACAAGAATATAAAGAATATTCACAGCAGCATTATTTCTTTTTTTTTTTTTTTTTTTGGTACTGGCGATCAAACTCAGGGCCTTGTGCTTGGTAGGCAAGCACTTTAACCACTGAGCTAAATCCCCAGTCCCAGCAGCATTATTTCTAATAGCAGAAATTTGAGGAGAAATTCCTTACCTCTATTGTAAGGTAAACAGATAAAACTGCTTGCAATAAAATATTATATAGCAATGAATATGAATATACCACAGCTGCTTGCAACAACATGGTTAAATCTTAGAAACACAATACTGAAGAAACAAAGTCTACCTAAAGGATAGTGACATTTGTGTAAAGGTGAAAAAACATGTTTCACTTTTCAGAGGTGAAAATTAACATGTTTAGCTATATAGGATAATGGTATTTTTATAAAGTTGGGGAAAAACCATTACTTAAAGGGCTCATACAGAAAAAAGAATGAATAGCAGCTGTGGGCAGATCACAGGCAGAGGGACATGACAGAACAATTACGGCTAAATTTGACATTAGTCAAATGTTGGTTTGTGTTCATCTTGTCACTATGAACACAATATGTCACTGATAACTTACATGTCTGATATATTCTTTTGTATATAAGATATCAAAATTAAAATTTTTAGTCTGTAACTACTGGGTAGAAAACAGACTTTGGGCGTGGCGCATAAGTGGAAGCTGACAGAAAAGCTGGGAGGCTATGAGAGTAGTATAGGAGACAGATGATGGTGAACTATATATCTTATCAGTAGTGTGGGGGAGATGATAAGTAGTAATCAGATTTGGAATTTATTTTCAAGAACAGAATTTATGGGACTTACTAATGGCTTGGACAGTGTGTGCTCTTCAATACAATACCCACTAGTCACATGTGAGTAAAATTTAAAAATTTTAAATCATTTCTTTAGGCAAACTAGTCACATTTTAAAATGCTTAACTGCTACATGTGGCAGTGGATACTTATTAGCACAGGTACAGAATATTTCCATAATTACCTAAAAATCTATCTGAACTTGGATAGTGTAGGAAACAGGAGAAAAAATGGCCCCTAAATTTTCTGCCTGAGGAACCTAGGTGAATGCAAGTGCCATTTACTGAGATGGGGAAAACGAGGGGGAATAGCAAGTTTGGAAGGAAAATCTGGAGTTTATTTTTCATAAGGAGAGATACTTGGTAGAGATAGCTCAGGGAAAAGGTAGAGCTACAAATACTCCACTATATATCACTATATAAACAGCATTTCATTTAAAGTTTTGGTTTTTTTCAGACAGGGTCTTCTATGTAGTTTAGGCTGGTCTTGAACTCACTATGTAGCCCAGGCTGGCATCAAACTCAAGATGTTCCTGCCTCAACCTCCCAACTGCTGGGATTACAGGCTTATGCCACCATGCCTCGCTTTTAAACAGCATTTTAAATCATGAAATTAGATTTGGCTGCAAAACAACATAGTACTTGAAACATTAGTCAGAGTAATCAGGCAAGACAAAGAAATAAAAGGGAAATGTTTAGGAAAGAAAGTCAAATTATCATTAATTGCAGATGACATGACCCTCTACACAGAAGAGCCAAAAATTCCACCAAAAGACTCCTAGAATTTATAATCTAAATTTAGCAATGAAGCAGGATGCAAGATCAATACACAAAAATCAATAGTGTTCCTGTACACCAATAATGAACTCACTGAGAAAGAAATTAGGAAAACAATACCATTCACAATAGCATCAAGACATAACATCAATAATCAACATATTCGATCATATCAAATTAGAAAGCATCTGCCCAAAAAGTAAATAACCAACAGAGTGAAGAGACAACCTATAGCATGGGAAAAATTTTTCCCAGTTGCACCTTGGAAAGAGAACTAATATCTAAAATATATTAAAGAACTGAAAAAAATTTAGCTCCCCCAAAATAAAAGATACAACAAAAAAATGGGCCACCAAAATGAATAGACAGTTTTCAAAAGAAGTACAAATGGACAATAAATACATGAAAAAATGTTAAACATCTCTGGCCAGTAGAGAAATTCAAATTAAAACAATGCTGAGATTCCATCTTACTCCAGAATGGATATTATCAATATTATCAATAAATCAAATAATAACAAATACCAGCGAGGCTGCAGGGGGGGAAAAAACCCACACTAATACAACCATTATGGAAATCAGTATGGAGATCCTCAAAAAAAAAAAAAAAAAAAAAAACCTAAAGCTAGAAATTCCACTTAACCCAGCTATTCTCCTTCTAGGTATCTTCCTGAAAAGTTAAAGCTATCATATTACAGTGATACATGCATACCTATGTTTATAGCAGCACAATTCATAATAGCTAAATTTGGAAGCAGCCTATATGTTCATCAATGGGTGAATGGATAAAGAAAATGTGATATTTATACACAACAGAGTACTATTCTCCCATAAAGAATAAACTTGAATTATTGGTAGGAAAATGGATGTATTCTGAGACCACAGTGTTAAGTGAAATAAATCAGACACACATGTTTAAATATCACATGATTTGTCTTATATAAGAATCTCTAAATATAAAGAGCAAAATAAAACACAAATAGGAAGTTGGGTAATAGATCTTTCTGGAAATGGGAGGGAGACCAAGAGACAGAGGAAGGGTGGGGGGTAGGAGGAGAAGGGAACAAAAAAAAGATGTGCTATTTGCAAGTACCAACTCCCCACAAGGAATGTAATCATTATGTACTGCAAACATGTATGAACAAAAAATAAAAATTGAAAAAAAAATATTTTCATTGCTACTTGCAGTGACACACACTTGTAATCCCAGCTACTCTGGAGGCTGAGCAAAAGAGAAGGAAGGAAGGAAGGAAGGAAGGAAGGGAAGGAGGGAGGGAGGGAGGGAGGAAGGGAGGGAAGAAAAAAGTGGGAGGGAGAGAGAGAGAAAGAGAGAGAGGGAGATGAAAATACTTAACAAACCACAGCACTGTTCACCTATATTTGCCTTCCTTTGAGATGTTAGGAATTAGCGTAAGATGACTTTGATACTTCTTTGAGTAAAAAGCTCAACTTCAGATTAAAATATAAATGATTCTCCTACAGAAAATATCTTTCAGACAGAAATTTTCACTCATATATTTACATTAATGTTAAGGCTGTTATTCACAGAAATGATAAAGTACACATATATGTGCCTGAATTCAAGTTTTCAAAATTAATAAATATAGTAGTAATATCTGGTTATATATACTCTGAAGGCTCATTCTCCAAATATTTTTTATAAAGAGGTGGTAATAGTTTGGACATAGTACATTAATTTTATTTAAAAATATTTTTAAGCAGATTTTTCTTTGTAGAAAAATTAGAGGTACTGTACTAGAAACACCTGATCAGGGGTTTCAAAAAGCACAAACAAGTAAAGTAATTTTTCTAATGAAAATATTTTGTTTCATCAATTATATTGCTAATGCTCTGGGGTGAGGTGTTGGGGTTAGAACCCAATGCCTTGCTCATACTCAATACATGTTCCACCACTAAGCTATACCTCTATGTCCAAGTCAATTCTAAATTTGTGAGAATAATATAGGTTGAAATGAGGATAACATCTGCTACATAAGTTCTACAATACAAATTATAAATATTAATAAATTTTAAATATGTACTAGAAAATTTTCGTATTGCGTGAAAATCATTAAGTGCCATACAAACACACAATACACACACACACTTAAATCATTAAAGCTAGGGTGAATGAGAACTACTTGATTCACACTGTGAACATATTAATCAAATTGTTTTTCAATTATACTAAAAAGAAAACTTATTACTTATAATAATCAACCAATCATATGAGTTTTTTCTCTTTTGTTTTCCTGTGACGTTTTACTATAAGAAGCAATAGTAAATGCAATTGATCCTTAGGGGGAAAAACCAGGTATGTCAGAATCTAAGTTTTCTAAAGACAGTTAAGGAGAGTTAAGAAATAAACACCAAGTTTTCACTGCAAGAGAATCTGGTGATGGTGCGGGAAATAGCTTTCATATCCTTATTCAAATTATTATATCACTCTACTAATCTCTAAGAATTTGGAAATTATGATATAGTGCAGATACACAATTATCTCTTGAATTCACAAGGCATTTTTGGGTATAAGAATGATCCCAAACTGAAATTTAGCACTAGAACATATGTATATTTTACTATAAAGTCATATTACAAACTTAATGAAGTAAAAAACTTTTTACATGCACATTCACAAAGAATTATTAATTTATTCATAGTGTATATTTCAATTACTGGCTTTGCTTTTCAGAAAGACAATTATTAGAAGGGTTTATCTAGTAAAAGTCTTTCTTCAGAACTATGCTGAATGCAGACTATAGGATTTTTTTTAAAAGACAGAAAGTTTCCTAGGTTATAAACTTAAGATATAGTGAAACAATCTAGCTATACACAGGTTTACAAAGAAAACACTTACATGCCTTTGACGATAATAGCACTAATAGAGCCAATATACAGTGTACATACTAATCCTTAGATTACAACTCTTAATCCAGGTATTAAAGAATTTACATGTCCCATAGTAGTCTGGCCCTCTGTACACAGGTGGTTAAAGAATATGTAGTAATGGAAATATGTCCTAACTTCTTGCTTAAATGCCATGAAAATACAGTTAGAAGAATATTAAGGTATTTTACCATTCACAGTTACTACATTAACTCAAGCGTACCATGATTGTTTTTGAGACTCTTCTCCAAGTTCAAACATGTCAAGCTTGCTTTTCAAGCCTTTCAAGTTAGGACTTATATTAAACAACGGTGCCAAGTAAGAAGTTTAAATCAAACACAAAGCTTTCACAGAAATGATTATGAGACTTCAACTTGATTTTAAATTCTTCATCAACACATCAAGGAGTAAAATAAAACATTTTCATTGAATTTATTACAGTTTATATTCTAATTTACTCGACCACAGGTTATAAGAAATATAAAAGTTCAAATACATAGATGTATTCTAATTACTTTTTTTTTGCTATTGATTTCTAGGTTAATTATACTCCAGATAGAGAATATAGTATGAATATAATATGAACCATCTATATTTTTTGCAAAGCTTGATTTCCAGACATGTCTTGCCTGTGGACCACAGGGCATTTGCCCTCTGGGCTTAAATTGTTTTAGGATTTTCTTTATAGCAAGGAACTGCAAGTGACAAACAATTAGCCAGAATAATATTTTTGTCTTTATTCTTGAAAGACATTTTCAATGGACATACAATTCTACTCAGGCAGTTCTTTTCTTTCAACACAGGGATAATATCACTGAACTGTCTTCTGGCTTCCGTTATTGCTGTTGAGAAATTAGTAGTGTCTGTCCCTTTGAAGGTATTTTGGCTTTTCCTAACTTTGGGCTTAAACATCATACTGATCAATTGATTGGTCTTCTAAAGTGTAAGCATGAGGTCTCTGTATCTGATTTTCTTTTATCTTAGTGGTAGAGTATTTGCTATCCTTCTTGAATCAGAAGACTACATCTTTAATCAGTTTGAATTTTTAAAATCTATTCAAATATAATCTTTACTCTCGCTTCTCTTTCATGATCTAATCAGAATTATGCTACTCTATCCTATGGGTTTTTCTTTCTAAAATAGGGATTTTCAAAGATAGAATATCCCACACAAACCACCATCCAGCTTTAAAAGTTATCAACATTTTTCTCAACTTTGTTTTGTCACTCTCTCCAAATACTTCTCCCATTGCCCATTTTTCTTCTAGAGTATTTTAAGACAAATTCTAGAATCCTATCATTTCAACAGTAAATAATACAGTACATAATTCTAAAAGATAAGTATATTGAAAATCTGTAACTTCACCTTCTACCCTCTTTCACTGTTGCCAAGCTATTCGTCTGAATTCATTTTGTCCTTGAGGCACACCCATTTTTGGCTGGTGGCATCTTCATGGTGTCATTTAATAAATTCCTCTGCTTCCCAACACTGGTAAACTGATGGTTATTATAAGCATAGCTTGATTAGACCTCAGTATAATTCTCTGGCAAGAATATTTATAGGCAGGTCGATGTACTTCCAATACCTCAGGGAAACATGACTAATGTCCAACTCTTATTAATGACACAAAGATTGAACAAGATGGTTGACTGTTGCCAACCTGATCTATGTACTTGTCTATTTTATAAAACTGTTCTCTGAATGGTTCAAGTAGCCATGCTAATTGTTGCCTGATTGATTATTTTATTAAGGATTATGAAGAGGTGAATGTTCTAATGAGATAATGCCTTCTGTATTTCATAGCTGGAATTCTTTCTATGAGGAAGAACTTTCTCTCAAAACTAATTATCATGAAATATAGTTCATAAAGGAAAGCCAGGATAAATTCTTGGTTTTCTTCCTTTATTTGTCAATATACAGAATAGTGAGCTGGTGCCCTAGCAACTTCCAAAAGCAATTATTGTGATATTACCCTTATGAATTCATGAGTTTTACATATTTGATGTATTTTAATCTTTTTCAGATATTTATTCTTTTTTAATTCTGTAAGCATGTTTCACATCTCTAGTATTTATGTTACAAAAGTGTCTCATATTAAACTTTTTCCTTTAATAATAACTCACCTTTGAAATCTAAAGGTACTACTAGCATAGGTCAAACTTGCAATCCTCCTGCCTCAGCCTCCCACAGTGCTGGAATTACAAGCATATGCTCAGCTTCAAATCATTACTTTTTACTATTAAAAAACTTGAAACCTACATGAAAATTACACATACAAAAGTATAATATAGTAAAAACCCATTTATGCTTTACCTAGATTCACCCATGATTAACCATTTAACTCAGATGATTATTTTTGGTAACAACTCAAATCACCTTAGAGAAAGTAGTTAAAAGGTTTTTTTTTCAAGTTTTCTTTTGTTTTTGTGCTGTTTGTTTTAACATCATTTGTTCTATCAAAGATTGGTCTCTTTTTTAAACTAATATTTTTGTGTAAATCTAAGAGGCATTCAATTTTAGGTTCATCCATGGCACTAAGAGTGAATAGTTTCTTAAGAATGAGGTACCTATTGCCAAAATTTATGGAGACACTTTTTGCCTTATTCAAGAACATTTGTACTTGTATAACTCAAAAATTTAGTAGTTCCTTAAATTTTGTACCCTAGTTGCCTTCTTGCCTCACCATAGTCCAGGACTTAATATGCACCGTACTATGCATACTTTTCTCTTTTGTTTTGTTTCTTATTCATACAGGATGAATACAGCACTCTATTAGTGCTGGAAGTTTAAAAGAGTTATGACACAGTTTGAATAAATCTGTTCAAATACTCTAAATATTATTCCTCTTCCTCATGAAGTAAAGGGTGAGATAATCGTTGCTTCTTTCACATTTATCATCACTTAAGTACCCCATATAGTGGCCCTGCCAATATATAGCAATAACATTCAGTTTATTATTTTTTCTAACTGGTAGTCTTTATAAAGCATTTAGCAAATAAGCCAAATTTGTGAGTCATTCTTTATCATTCAAGTAAGCAAATAATTTACTTTATTCAGGTTCTTTTTCTGTGTGAGGGAATTTTTTTATCTTCATAAGGAAAAATAGTAATTCATCCTTGGTTGGAAAACTATGACAGGCCCCTTAATTCTATTACTTCACAATATATTGATATAAAAAGGCAACCTTTCGAAATCACAATTTACAAATTTGCTTTAAAAGCAGCATTTTAATGTTTTGAAAATTTTAGCATTTTAATCTTTTCCACTGAACACAATGAGATAACCAAAAGGCATACTCTCCTAGTGTGTTCTTAATGCCAGGTTGC
Organism: Hystrix cristata; assembly: GCA_004026905.1. Classification (NCBI taxonomy): domain Eukaryota; kingdom Metazoa; phylum Chordata; class Mammalia; order Rodentia; family Hystricidae; genus Hystrix; species Hystrix cristata. Next base: position 61,422 of record PVJO010008036.1, on the reverse strand, counting down.
TGGTTCTTTTAGTTTGCAAAGATGTAAGAGTTACTGCTGCTGCACATTTGTTGGATCTGCCCCATCTGTCCACCAGGGATAGACCAAAGGTGACTCAAGTAGGGTGCCTGAAATACAAGACTTCAGAAGGCATTCACTTGTAGGATATTGCAGATGCGGATTCATACTTGTACCAACCTAAGAGAAAGTGCCTCCTTTAATACCCTAGGCATCTCTCTTGCCTTGCTCTATTCTGCCCTTCAGTGCACATGTCTGGAAAAATTTTAGAACTGATATTATATATGCCAAGTGGGGAAAAAAAGAATGTTAATCAGTAATCCTATGCCCTGCAAATTAACATATCTATAAATGTAGAGAATAGATTGTGAAGAGAATACCAGTCAACTCAATAGCTTTGTTTATTGGGTTTTTTTGCATTCTACTGTACTATCTTAGATTCTTTATGTTCAGTTACAGAATGTTCTTTCTTTCAAAATTTGTATAATTGGTTCTTAAATGTCATTTTAAAATTACTCAAGTAATCAAACTTTCTCATAAAACACATTCATATTTGAGCTCAGCTGCATGTGTGTTATAAAATTTATATTTTAAGTATTAAATCATAACCTCCCAATTGCTCTATAACATCCAATTTACTCTTCTTTCATAACAGAATCCTTAATTTTTAGCTGAATAATACAATTGTCCAGAATAAAGATGCATTTTCTGCATTTTTCTATCCTTCCTTGCTCCAGGTAGGGTGTGTGTGTGTGTGTGTGTGTGTGTGTGTGTGTGTGTGTGTGGTCCCTACCTTCTTGTTGCTGAGGATGGTGGATGAGCAAAATAAAAGATCTGGTCACGAATGACTCTGTGACGCTCCTGTTGTACTAGACGTTCAGCATTTGTTTTTGGCAGGGGCAGGGTGGTGGGGATCAAATTCAGGGCCTGACAATTGCTGGGCAAGTGCTCTACTACTAAGCTAAATCCCCAACCCCACCTTTAGCATTTTTAAAGACAGAAATAAATTTCTCTTTTTATTTTTATTTTTTAAATTTCTCTTTTTAATTTAAGCTGTCATGAGGCTTCTCATTGCCTACAGAATATCCAAACTCCAACAAAATTCCATCAACCAGAGTCTCATTTTATTACTCAGATTTTTAAAAAATACCCATTCTGAAAGAGTTACAAATTAAGAAAAAGTAGTTGAGTTAATGTAATTTGTCCTTAACCTTTAGCCAAAGTCAGTCACACTGAAAGAAAGGTAGTTATGTATGGGAGAAACAAGACATTCCAAAACCAATTTTTTTGCCAGGAAAAAGGTAAAAGCAGATTGAAGACATTCCAAAGAGAAAAGCAGATACATTGAAGCTGGCTCCCACTTATTCCTGAAACCCAGCTGCATACTCACCTAGGGCTCTACAAAATATCCTTAAATCTTTTTATGACGAGTTATCCTTTATCTTAAGCAAAATGAAAAGTAAACCACACAGCTTATTCCTGTTAAGCTTACCTCTTTTTACCTCAACTGTCATTAAACATAGATTGACGTTTTATTTTACAAACAAAACGGAAAAACCCATGTGATTATTTTATTCAAGTATATTTTGATTCTCATTGTTTTTATGATTTTCCTTGAAAGGTTTGAGACATAGAGGTCTGACCATCTTGAAGTGGACCTTTATGTGCAAAAGCTGAAAGGGGTGCTTATTGTGTGGTTTTAATTTGCTGCTGGCATCAAATAGAACTGAGGTGTATTACTTTGATTTTGATTTATCTTGGGCTTCTAACAGTTTCTGCAGTCTACTCAAATTCAAAAACATTCAAGTAAAAACATTTGGTCTTTGCCCGAATTTTCTAGAAAGAGTTAATGTTATGAGTGAAGGCTTGAGTTATTTAGCTGGGCCTTCAGATATGGACAGTTTCTCCTTTTAGAGATGGAGGAAATGGACAGCAGTATAACTGTCAATCACTGGAACTCCAGCAATCAGGGTCTTTGAGGGTATCCTCCATTTACCCAGCTCTTTTCATCATGGACTACGCAGTGGGGCTCATTCCTATATAGTCACAAAAGGGTAAGTTTAATTTACTTTAATTCTTTATTGTCATTGATAGTAGGTTCATTATACTATAATTTTTATGGAATTGGGTATGTAACATTTAGAAATATACAGTAGCAGATTTATCTGGTAATAAATTTATTTGTATTTGAGTTCTTATAATTTGAAATTACATTTCATACTAATCTGCATTAATTGGATCTAGGAGTTACCATATTTAGAGTTATATACTGTATATTTATTAAATTACATTTACAAACAATAAATGGTGGTCAATCACTACTAAGCTCAACTTATTTTATTTTATTGGACAATTGTGTATTTAAATTATTTCTCTAAATATTAAGCCTTTTCCCCTAAGTTGTTTTAAAAAGTACTGTGGTTTACTCACCTTACAAATGCAGAAATCAATTGTCAGAAGTGTGAAGTATATGTAGATTTATGACAAGGGGGCCTTACCTGCTTTCAGGAGCAGTTTGGATTTCATTTTGTGATAAAAAGTACATGCTTATCTCTTTGTTTAAATTTTAGTCTCAGTTCTTTTTCATGAATTTTCTTTAAAATAATTATTTTCAGGTGACAGGTAGGGAAATTAATTATCTGGCTGAGCATTTGTCATTTTATGGAAGTGAATGGTTCTTCAGCCTTTAGTTAATGGCCACTTTGTGCAGCTTGGCATTTTGTTTTACAAACAATTGTGGCAAAATATTTTTTTATGGCTCAACTAAAATTTGGGTTTAGTTCTTTCAAAAGCTTTGTGTAAAGTAGTGCACCCTTTTCAATTTAAAAGTAAGGGAGGTTTGGGGATTTAGCTCAGTGGTAGAGCTCTTGCCTAGCAAGCACAAGGCCCTGAGTTCAAGTCCCAGCACCAAAAAAAAAAAAAAGGGGGGGGGAATAATTGGCCCAGAAACTTACCTTTTTGAACATCCAAACTGTAATAGTTTTACTGAAAATCAGTTTATGTAAACCGTATCTTCTTGTTTCCTATATAGAATACTGTATACTAATAAAACTCTTTCAAGTTGACTCAAGGTTGCAAAAATGCTCAATTATCTTACCAAGCTATAATACTGCAAAATCTTCAAGTTCTACTGAGATACACAAGTTTATTCCTGTGACAACTTCAGTCTCATCTTACTGTGCTTTCTAGGCAGCCATTTATCATTTTTTATTATTGTCAGTGTGTCACTGATTCTAATCTACTGACTTCTCTCATACATAACTGTGTAGTGGTTTCCAATTTCTTTATTTCTTTTTTTCTTTTTTCTTTTGGTTTGGCAATAGTCCACATTTTTTCAAATGAAATCTTACACATACTCAGGTACATAAAAAGGATGAATGTGGATGCATGCTGTGCAAATCCAGAGACCTGATGCCACTATACCCAGTCTTTGGTACAGAACACAGAGTCACCTGATGGAAACCAGGCAAACAGCAAGCATTTTAATGCCACCCATCTACCCTAAGAGTGGGTTCCTCTATTCTCAGGGATAATTTTGGAAGATGTCATGCAAAAACAAAAAAAAATCTGGCGATATAGCTCAATGTGAAGGCCCTAAGTTCAACCCTCAGTACTCAAAAACCAAAAACCAAAACAAAACAACAACACAGATCACCAGGAAAGCTAAAATCATGGATAAGCAGAAGACAACACAGAGAAAAGACCAAAGCAGTCTGGAACACTAACTTTGTTTTGTTGTTGTTGTTTTGTTTTGTTTTGTTTGGGTGCTGAGGATCAAACTCAAGGCCTTGTGCTGATGAGGTAAGCACTCTACCACTTGAGCTAAATCCCTAGCCTGGAACACTAACTCTGGTTCTGGTTCCTGCTCCCAGAGTGGCTCCTCTCAAGGTAAGCCCAGGTAAGACTGGAGCAGGTCAACAGCCCCAATGTGATAAAAAAAGGAAAGACAGCACTGGCCCTAAGAAATACCCAGTTATTGTTCCCTCTACTTTGTATTCATATTTGTGATACATAATAAAGGCATTCATTGTGGGGAATACACACAAACACACACACACACACACACACACACACACACTCTCACTCTTCCTCTTCCCTCTATTCCTCCTATCTCCTCCATCCTCATATTCTCTTCCCACCTCCATAAGGTCTATCTCCCTGTTTCCTGTAATCTTTTATTTTGTTCTTTTAATTATTTTTTAAGCTGCAAATACAAATTGGGCTTTTACTCTGAAAGTGACTGTTTCCTCATGGCAAGCTAGCTTTGGATAAAAAATTGACTGCAGCACCTACCATACACAGTAGTGAAATCAGGAGCCATTTTGAGAAGGGGTTTATCGTTTAAGACTGAACTACTGTGGGAATCAGAAGCCACAGAACAACCATACTTCAGGGTCTCTGGGATCACCCTACGCCAGTGACTGGATAGGAGATGGTCACAACAGACAATCATGGAGAGGGAGAAAGTTAATGAAAGACTTCCTGAGAAGCTTAAGTACCAGGGACCTCAGGTTGTGGAGGACACAATGGTCAGCAGCATCCTCCTCTGTGGTGAGAATACAGGCCTATCACAGGTGGATTTTTCATATAGAGATGGTTCTGAAAGCTCTGGGATTGAGGCCAGTGGATCACTTGGCTCCCCTTGCTGCCTCCTTCCAGCATGGAACTCAGCAGTCTGTTTGTTTTTTCCACTGGCCAATGTGATCAGGGATATGCCTCTGCCTGGACATTTGCCACATCCCTGTTGGTAAGGAGAGAGAAGCCACTGGAGCGAGTTGGACATTTCACAAGTCCACAGGCCACAAAACTACTCAGGGACAGCAGTGGCTTTCTGCACACAGAAGGACACAAACACTAAAAGTCTTTGGAGTGAATATAACCCTGAGGAAGACAACATATTACTGACTGATTCTACCCAACGGGAAATACAAGGCAGGACTCAGCATTCACGCAACATAAACTGGATATGGAAACACAACAGGCCTAAATTGTGATTCACTATATCTCCTCCATATCTGGTAGATTCCAATATCTCAGGTACTGGAAGAAACTACCCACAAACACCTCAACCTGGAGGAAGTTTTTGGATTTATTTCTTTCAGGGTGGGGGGTATTCACTTATTTTGGTTTTTTTCTTTCTTGTAGGTTTATCATGGGGTGTTTTTTTTGTTTTTGTTTTTCTATTACTTTTACTTGATTCTACCTACTTTTTATCCTTTAATTGGATTTTTAATCTCACTTTTCTCTCCTCTTCATCTTACTTTCTTTTTAAAATTTTACTTCAAGAAATGCAGGGAGGGAAGAAGGGACAAGGGGAAGGGGATAAGAATTAAAATGTATATGTACATGTACCCACTCCCCACAATGAATGTAATCATGCACTGCAAACATGTAGCAATAAAAATTAAAAAATAGATTTTATTTCTTCCATTTTTCCCTTGCCCCACTCCCTCCATTTATTATTATTATTGTTACAATTAACCTTTATCAATTTTTAGTCTTTAAATTTACTCTGTTATAGCTGATTTCTATCGTTAATGGTGGTATAGCTGTTGCTTTTAATTGCTTTTTATTGTATGTCTACTGTTTTGTCTTTGTGTCATCAATACTACTGTTGATGGGTATGGTGGCGCATGCTTGTAAATCCAGCATTAGGGAGGCTGAGGCAGGAGGATCACAGTGAGTTCGAGGCCCGCCAGGACTACAGAGTGAGGTCAAGCCCAGCCTGAACTATGTAGCAACATTCTGCCTTAAAAAACAAAACAAAACAAAAACTACTACTGTTATTTGTTTTCTTCCAAGTGGTGCTGGGATCAAGCCCTTAGGCTGGACACCAAGACGACCCTCAGATAAAAGTGAAAGAGATATCCATCCCAAGAGTAGCACAAATCTCAACATAGAAGCACAAGAATTCCGAGAAAACAAAGCAACATGACTCCTCCAAATGTTCATATTCATCAGCAACTGAATGCAAAGATACCAAAGTAGATGAAATGCTGAAGAATTCAAAAGACTGATATACAAAATGGTTAATTACTTCAAAAAGGATAAAAACAAACAGCTGAATGAATTAAAACAATTCAGGTTATGAATAAGCAATTAAACAAAGACAGATTCTGACAAAGAACCATACAGAAATTCTGGAATTGAAAAGTGAATTAAGTGAAGGAAAAAAAAAAAAAGAGCAAGAGAAAGAAAAAAAAAAGCCTTCAGTGCAAAGTCTTACCAATAGTCAGGACCAAGAGGAAGACAGAATTTCAGGGCTTGCAGGGCTTGAAGATAAAGCTGAAGAATTATTACATGCAGATACTAATAAGACAACCCAAGAAATTATGAACAAAACATAGAACATGTAATGGGAGTACTACTGCGCCATAAAGAAGAACTAAATTTTGTCAATCTGCTGGAAAACTGATGAACCTGGAGATCATTATGTTGAGCAAAATAAGCCAAGGATAAATATCACATGTCCTCCCTAATATGTGGAATCTAAAAAGATGACAAAAAGGAAGAGGGAGACTATTATTAGAAAAGAGGAAACGAGTAAGGGGGAGATCAAGGGAGTTGTAAGGATGTATAACGGTGAATGGGTATGATCAAAATATATTATACACATTGAACCCCCACCAAATGTGAAACTAGGAAAGAAGACAGGGCAAGGTATTATGGGGGCATAGAAATGATCGAAGTTTGTTATGTGCACATACAAATCTGCCAAAAATGAAACCCATTAAACTGCATAACTAATGTATACTAAGATATAAACAATAAAAAAGATTTATGATCTCGTTATGCACCCCATTAGTATAACAAAAACAGAAGAATAACATATATAAGGTTTGAAAAATTCAGGCAGTATATAGAAATAATACATAAAAAGGTAAACAGTGAAAATATTTACCTTTCTCAATGTTCTGAATACCCTTTACCCTTCCAAGACCCTTTTCCTCAAAGGTAATCTCTATTGAGTTACTTTTGATTCCTCCTACGATGTTTACGTGCATGGTTGTTTACATCCTCGTGTGTATACATGTGAATAAGGTTTTTAAAAGAAATCCTTACACATGAAAGGAATCATACTACATTGTTTTACCCCTTTTGTCATTTAATAATGTGTGAGTAAAATATCTTGTTTTAATTAAAAGATAGAATCTTGCTATGTTGACTAGGATGGTCTCAAACTACTAGGCTTAGGCAAGCCACCTGCCTCCATCTGACAAGTAGCTGGGACTACAGGCATGCAACACAGTGCATGGTTTACAGACTTTTTAAAAATTAACTTGTCTGTTTTGCTTAACTTGGTACACTATCCAATTAACTTCCAGGTCAGCAAGTAGTTAACATGGATATGATTGTGTTTCTACTGTGTCTGTGTGTAATGAGACATTTTCCAAAAGAAGCAAGGTGGGTAAAATGTTCAGTCTTCCTAGAAACATCATTTATTCCACACTGTATCTGCAATGGAACATTATCCTCAAAATAATGTTAAAAAAATAGCTACTTATATAGCTATTATATACTTCATTACAAAAGAATTTAATCAATATATAAATAATGTTTCTATGGAAAAAAAATATTTAGAGTTCCAACTTGGAGAAAGACTTCTCCTGGGTAACATGGCACAGTGGAAAAAGTATGGGTTTTATATATAAAAGACTTGAATTTTATTCCTGGCTCTGTCATTATTATAGTCTTTCACTTTGAGCAAAATACTATGTAATCTCACATGTAAAATGGAGATAATGGTTTGTATTTCTCAGGTTGCTCTGTGACTCAAATGGGTTAATCAGGCACAGAGTAGGTAATGTTAAGTTCCTTTCCATTCTCTGACAAAGGAATTCTTGATCAACTTTCAACCCCTGATGGACTGGAGAAGAATAGAGCAGGGAGTATGCAAACAGGAACTAGAGATGCAGGAAGACAAGGAACCAGTATAGGTATTCATTATGGTCAGAATAGATATAGGACACTTTCTGGCTAGTGCCCAACTATCTTTAGTTTTGCTTTTATTGGTATTAGAATTAACCACCTCATTTCCTTTATAGTTCTACCATCTGCTCCTTTCATTTAGAGCCCCTGCCCCTCACCCTTTCTCTAGGCAACCACAGACAGAATTTATTCCTGACTTTTAACCCTGAAGTCAAAAGTTTGAAAACAAAACAAACACACACATATTAACCTCTGGAATAACAGAATGAAGACCTCAATGAACTCACTCTCTCTTTAAAACACCCAAAATACAGGCAAACAAATAAAATCAGCTAGTTCAGAACTCTGACATTTAACAAAATCCACAGAATAAACTGAAAAATGTTCTATCCAAGAGAAACAAACAACTGAACTGTGATGCTCTGAAGAAAGAAACAGCAGACCAGGTACCTCAGATGGAGTATGGTTCCAACTCCACATAATTAATGAAAATGTCAGGTTCCAAGGTTCCAATCCTGTCTCTCCTGGCACCTTTCCTTTACCCTTCTGAAATTAAATGTATCCTATTTTTACCAAAACTACCTGTGAGAATTAAATAGTCTTATATAGCAGTAACAACAATACACCCGTGGTCAAAAGTTATTTATCTGGCAAAACTTTCTACAACCCATATTTCTACCTTACAGAAGGAAGACATCATATCATTTATAATTAACTGTTTTATATCTTGTTTTAATACCAGTGTTTTAAGTCAAGGTGGCAGTGCTGAAAGTCTTCAATAAAGCATTTCTCTGCATTGACCCTTAATCTTTATGTTTGTCAAAAGATGATCTCTATTCCTTCCTCTAATTCACATAAGATATCCCTCATGCTTACCTGTATCAGACCATCCTTTCACTTTTCTTTCTTTTCTTTCTTCCCTCTCTCCTCTCTCTCTTCTCCCCCGCCCCAACTTACTTATTTATTTATATATTTGATTGATTGGTACTGAGGACTGAACCCAGGGCCTCTGCACTGAGAATACATCCCTAACCCTTTTCATTTGTTTGTTTTTTACTTTGAGACAGGGTCTCGTTAAATCTCTAAATTGCCCAAGCTGAGTTCAAACTTGCATTCCTCCTGCCTCAGCCTCCAGGTTGATGGGCTTATAGGCAGAACCCACCATGCCCTGCTTCAGAGTATACTTTCTGTAGAGCACCAGTCCAATAATATAGATTGACCTCTATATTATGCCTTTCTTCCTGACTTTAAAATGGCATCTTAAAAATAAATTTTGGGGCTGTATCTCAGTGGTGGAGTGCATACTTAGCACACTCAAGGACCTGGGCTCAATTCCAAGCACCAAAAACAAATAAACAAGCTGGGCACTATGGTCCACACCTGTGGTTCCTGCATTTGAGAGGCTGAGGCTGGAGCAACTGATTGAGCCCACAAGTTTGAGAACAGCTTGGATAACACAGCAAGACCCATCTCAAAAAACAAACAAAAAATTAATCAATCCAAGCTATCTAATCTATAGGTTCACAAACATATTCAGTGTCACAGTTTAATAGATTTGCTTTAATTTACCCTTAAATCATCACAATAGCTAATAATAACTTTTATTAATTTTAATTAAATTACATGAAGGATAAAGAGCAAACACTAATACATGATTCATTAAGAATGAAATCCTACCTTAGGAGAAGTGGATAGCTCTCTTCCCATGGAAACAACTGTGTTTTCATTTACTCCTCCTGTCTCTGGTGAGAGAACTGGTGGAGCTGGGGCTTTTCTTTTCACTCTCCTTTCAGTTTCCAGTTCTTGAACTGGATTTACCATATTATTTGCAGAAGGAGTTGGTTTAGGTTCATAAAAAGGATTCGTTCTAAATGAAAGAAGAATATTTTGTTAAATATCTCTCAAATATAACTTAGTTCCAACTAAAATAATACAGCATGTACTGAAAACTATAATGTTTTTCCTAAATGAACCCAAACCAGGGAAACCTACAACTTGGAAACAATGACCGTTGATCTTTTGGTTCAATTTTATTTGGATTTAAATAAAAATTTCTGCTTCTTAAAAGTTTAAAAATTTTATATATAAGGTCATGGTCAACTTGAACTAATACATATACAGCCTTACAAAAATATAATACTAAAAAAAAGGGGGGGATCTTATCTATTCTCCATATCCAAGGAAAAGGTAATGAAATGTAGAAATGTTGATTTCATTCTTTTTTATGTGCCCCTCCATGTCATCACTACTTCTGTGTTAATTTCCCTTCTCATTATGGAACATCCTTTAGTGGTTTATTTATTTACTGTTAAGGTTCTGTTAACAGTAAATGTCTTTATTTCAGCTTCATATTTAAATGATAGTTTAGCTGGATAGAGATTCTGCTTGTCAGTTATTCTATCTCAGTGCTTTGAAGCCCGTATAAGCCTCATACTGCTCCTTTGTAAGTCATCTTAAGTATGTGGTGTTGCTGTTAGGATTTATTCCTGGCTTTGAGCAATTTTACTCTGATGTGTCTAGGTATAGATTTCTTTCATCTTGTTTCAGACTCCTTGTATTTCCCAAGTCTAAAGATTCATATGTTTCATCAGTTCTGAAAAATTATCAACTATCCTCTCTTTGATAGTCTCTTCTCTATTTTCTCTAGTCTCTTATTTAGAAAATCTTATCACATGTATAAGGAACTATTCATTTGTTGTATTTCCTAACTGCTCCTTCATATTTTTACAGATTTTTATTTCTTCTGTGTTGCATTCTATTCCTTCACATCTGATCCAATTTACTTTTTCTCTTCATCTGTGTCTAATATTCAATTCTTCATGATTTTTAGTTCTAATAAGTATATTTCATGTGTCTACATGTATGATACCTCAGATACAAAAATTTGAGTTGTTAATAATTTAAACATTTATAGTCTCCATCTGATAAATCCATTCTTTTAAAGCTTTTACATATATAATCTTGCCATTTCTTTTGTTTCCTGACTCTTTTGGTAAATTGCTTCCTTGTGTGTTTTATAATTTGAGTTGTGGGTTCGGAGCTTAATCTGACAAAACTGTGTGGTATGAGCCAGGAGTGCTTCTCTTTAGAGTGTTTTCTGCTTACAGTTGCCAAGCACTTTAGGAGCCACTATGTATGTTATTTCCTTAGCTTGGGGCTTCCCAGACAGTCCTGCGTAATGTCAAATCCACATGAAGGTGGGCCTGTGCATTCTCAGAGATGGCACTCCCCACCACCTTTCCTCCCTACCTAGAGTGTAGGCCAGTGATGGCGAACCTTTTAGAGCACTCAATGCTAATAAACAGCCTGTTGAGGCACACGTGCGACAGGTTCACCACCACAGGTTCACACCTAGGCGAAAAGCTTCCTTGTTAACTTTCTTTATTGGTAGATATTTTTTCCTAGTCTATTCACTTATACAAGTATTTGGTACAAAAGAAAAAAAGAGTATCTGATGTATGTGATGATTATTCTTAATACCTGTACTGCACAGTGATAAAACTATTTTTCTGGTTCTTTTTCATTAGTTTGTAGCAACTGCTTTCCCAACACCAGTAGGCTCCCTGGAGTCCCACATCTTATGTGTACACAATACTAAAAGAAGTCCTGAATATAGAGTTATGGACCAGACCACTGAAATGTAAAATGATGATTAGATCAACAGAACGTTATCTGATCATGTAAAGCCTCTTTTTCAATTGTGCAAATTCTTTGAACAAAAGAATACCAGACTTACACAGAACCAACAACTAATTATCTACACCTCTGCCTCAGGATTTAGACAACACACCAGCTGTCCTTAACTAAGCCTGGCTACCAGGAGGACTAAGAAAATCAGTATCTCCACACATCCTTAATTCTTCTGTGAGACAAGAGTTTGCTGGGTGCCACCACTGGCTAGGTATTAAATGAGAATAAGGACACAAAGCCTCTAATTCTATGGATTTTGTAGATTGGATATCCCTAATTACAACTGAATTTCCTACTCTTCCTAAATGAGCAGAAAATGCTTCTATTTATATAAAACGTCCAGAAGGGACAAATCCATAGAGAAAGAAAATAGTTGTAGCCAGGGAATAGAGGAAGTAGGGAATTGGGACTAACTGCTAACGAGTATAGGTTCCTTTTTTTAGTGATAAAAAATGTTCTGATATTAGATAGTGGTGATGGTGATAAACATACTCAACACAGTAACAACCACTGAAGTGATTTCAGATGTGTAATTTTATGTTATGTGAAGTATGTGTATTTCAATGTGAAAAATGCTGTTAGGAAAAAGTGAACAGAGTTAGTGCCTATATATAGCACTGTGTGAACACTTATCCTTTTCTCTATACAATGAAAAGAGTTACATAATTGCTAATGAATACATTTAAAATGCATGCAATAAATAATGACATTTTGGTACATAACAGAATGTATAAACTCTGGTAGTTCCATAAGATTAAATCACCTAGTGATGTTGTAGGCATTTTAGTTTGTGTAAGTACACAGTATGATGTTCCTACAATGACATAATTGGCTAATGAAGCGTTTCTTAGACCCCTATCCTGTGGTTAAGTGACACATAATTGTATACTTAAACAGTATTTTGTGCAAGGAAATTTAAGGAATTAGCACAATTTCCACATTCTGTTGATCATCCATGATTAGAATTGTCTATTTAAGGATTTTCTACATCATTATGGATTAAAAATTTATTTTTATTTTGTACTGTGTACTTGAAATAATAAATTAGTTATATCATTAACACATTGTGAATTTAAAATTCATCAGTTATATTAAGGAAGTACAAAACTGGACAGAGTGATTTTAAGTGACATTAATTACTGTTTGAAAATTCATCCAGGAAAATGAATTATAGAAAGAAAAACCAAAGTTGGTTAGAAGCAGGATTAACTAAAACACACTGAAAAAACAATATAACGTGAAACAAGGGTATGGAGAAATCTGTAGTCTTTTCCTCTCAACTTGAAAATCTGTTTATCTGAAAAAACAATTCAAGTTTATTAAAATATGTATAGAGTTCTCTGAATCAAATTCATCACTAATTCTTCTTCTTCTTCTTTTTGGTGCTGGGGATTGAACTCAGGACCTTGTGCTTCCTAGGCAAGCACTCTAACCACTGAGCTAAATCCCCAGCATCTCTGAATCAAATTCAATGACAGGTTTCCTTGAGAAACTGACACACACCAATACCAGAAATGATTGCATGTGACCCCCCAAAAATCATTTCATAAATAATATTACAGTTTTCATTTTTTAAAACATAAACTGGAATAACAAACTATCTGCTAACCAGAAGAAAACAGACAAATGAATGCAGCTGCTAAGTATAAAGGATGCATGCTAAAAAGCAGGGAAGATGTGTGCCTTCTCTTGGTGCTCATGGATGTACTGGGGCAAAGAAGATTGTTTACACATCAAATGATTCAGTACTATTTATTTGTGACAATTTTATGTTGGAGGATACAGGAAGAGTTTGGTAATGGAAGATGAGTCACAGAAGTTTTTCACTTGATGAAAGGTCATAAGTTTATTATTGAAATACGAATACATTTTGGAAGATTTCTGCCACTGACACTGGACCCACAAACCTCTGAAGATAAAAGATGAGAAACACCAAATAAAAATTAATACAACCCAAGTTCTTCTTGGACTTGCATATTAACTGATGTGCAATCTTTAGAACTTCTGTGTATATTCCTACAAAAAAACAAAAAAACCCTGGAGAGTTCACAGGCTCCCTCTGTAATGCAGGTGATTGAGCAACTTAGAATAATCTTTATTCATGGGAAACTTGTAAAGATTGTGACTTTCATGTGAAAAAAGAATAGTCAAAAGGTAATACCCAGTGATTCTGATTTTAGTTTTTAGTGAGGCATTTTAAAAGTTTAAGCAAACATTAGCAGTCTCTTTGTTAATAGGAAAAAGGACGTGTGTGTGTGTATGTGTGTGTCTAGTGTAACACTCATGTATCCAGGAATGACTGAATGCTTTATTTAAAGTTTGCATTTACATACAAATACTCTAGGAGTGTGGCTATTACTCAGCACCAATGCTGCCCAAGAGAAATTTTATTTTGATCACTTACTAGCTATTTCAAAGGAAACAAACATAACAACTTTAGCAAGAGTAGAGCCAACTTTTCAAACCCTGTATAGTTATTAATTAGTATTGACATCTTAACCTGGGTTTGGAATCAGATGATTATCATGAAGTAATTCTAAGTACTTAAGGAGTTAGAACTTTTTTAGCTTTTATCACATGCAGCACAAGTGACAGTCATTATAAACATGTTGTAAAACGGGAAAAGGTTCAGAAACTTAGTTCCAGAGCAACAGAAAACAAATCAATTCCCTCACTCTTTTAAACAAAAGTCTCGAAATATTTGCTGTTTGCCATTATAGTTCCCTTAAGTCATCTTTTTTCCCCTTACATCAAACAGTCCCTCTCAATCACTGCTCATTTAATGTGCTTTCTGGACACTTTCATAACTCTATTGATCTACTCTGTTAATATTCTGAATTATCAATGCCCTTAATAAAATGCAGAACCTAGAAGTAAAATAATTATCAAAATAGGAGCTGGCCAATCCATAATAGAGAGTACATTTCTCCCTTCACATAGAGTAATTACTGCTAACTTTCATTCATTAAGGGGGCCTTTTTGTTAGTTCCCTTATAACTTACATATCCCATATTTTGAAAGCTCTTCTTATTAAACTGCACTGGGGGAACAGGTACTGGGGATCAAACTCAGGCCCTCTACACTGAGCTACACCTTCAGCCCCTTTTATTTTTAAAAATTCTGAGACAAGGTCTAGGTCACTAAGTTGCCCAGATTGGGCTCAAATTTGCAATCCTTCTGCCTCAGTCTCTCAGAGTGCTGGGATTACAGGTATGTACCACCACAGCCACCTTAAACTGCATTTTTAAAAGAATAGTATTTTCCCCTAAAATTATATGTTAACAAACTGAAGTATTTCTAAAGAAAGTAAAGACCCACATGGCCTTGATGCAAGTTAACATATTAATAGTTATATTATTTATTATTAAATATTTTATAGGTCTACCTGTCCCACACTAATTATCTACATCAAAGAATTTTAGGCCTTGAGCAACTAGTGTGAGATAATATTTCTGTCAAAGTTAAATAATGCTGTTCTTTTAAAAACAGCTTTAATTTGGTGCATTTTAAATATATGCATGCAAGTGTGAAACTATCAGCACAATCAAGACAACAAACATCTCCACCCCAAAAGTTTCTTCCCGAAAAGGGCCCCATTTTAGTTCCTTTCTTCTATCCCTAAATAGTAGGCAACTACCTACCTGCTTTCTCTGACTACAGATTTGTTAACATTTTCTAGAATTTTAAATAAATGGTATCATTACAATATGTATTCTTTTCTGGTCTTTTTTCACTCAGCATAATGATTTTTAAGTTCATACATGTGGTAACGTGAATCAATCATTTGTTCCTCTTTATTACTAAGTAGGATTCCACTGTAAAAATGTACTGCAATTTGTTAACCCATTTGTTGATAACATTTGGGATTTCCTTTTCTGTTATAATAAATTTGTTAAAATATTCATGTAAATATTCTTTTTGTAGATATATGCTTTCCTTACAGAAATGTAATAGCTAGGTTGAAAAATGGATGCCTTTTTAATATTTTTAGGCTAACAAATCAGTTTCTAAAGTGGTTGCACCATTTAAAATTCTGTAAGAGTTCCAGGGGCTCTACATCTATGAAAATACGTGGTATATTCAGTCTTTTAAATTTCAGCCATTCCTATGGGTATGTAGTGGTATTTTGTTGTGATTTTAATTTTCGTTTCCTTGATGGCAAATTAAAATGAGCATCTTTTGAGTGCTTACTGGCCATTTTAATATCTTCTTTTGTGAAATGTTGGTTCAAATCATTTTCCCTTTTCTTACTGAGTTAAAAAAAAGACTTCTTTCCACATTATAAACAGAAGTCTTTTTCCTGTTTTGTGCACTGAAAATAATTTCTGCCAAACTGAAGTTTGTCTTTTTGTTTTTGTAAGGTTTCTATTAAGAAAAAAAAAAAGATTTGATTTTTATGAAGTCCAAATTAACTCTGGTTCTTTCTGTTTGCATTTTATTTAAATCTTTGTCTAGCCTAAGGTCATTAAGATTTTCTCCTAGCACTCTTCCAGAAGTCTTGATGTTTTAATATAGTCAGATAGGTATAGAGGACAAACGCTGGGCCTTTAACCTGTTACTCATTAAAAGCAAGATTTGTGTTTTCTTCTGAGGCAGTCAGGGACTTCAGAAAGGTTTTTGCTAAAAACAGTGACTCGTCACTTTGGCAAACAGATGTCCAGTAAATAACTCAAAGCAAAACAAACTTGGCCTTCATTTTGTATCTGTCTCCTTCATTATCTTAAAACTTTGGGTCAGAAGAAGGCCTGAAAGGCTAGGTAGTGTGCTCCTGAGAGGGCAGTGAAGCTATAAAGTGAAGCTGAAAGTGTAGCAGAGGCCTCAAGAAATTAGAAAAGTCAGGAACATGTAAAATGTGAGGAAGGTCACAGGTAATGAGCACAACTTGCCCGAGAGAGAAGCCATAAGAGCTGCATCAGGCAATGCCATATGGGTGGGGCCATTCAAATTGTTTGCAGCTCACATTTTTGCTCCAAACTGGCAATACAAAGTATACGAGTGCTGGACATTGAGCTACATGATTTAATGTTTGCCCTACTGGGTTTCGGTCTTGCTTTGATTCCACTAGTTTCTATCTCCCTATTTCTCCCTTTGGAATGAGAATGTTCACCCCGTGCCAAGGTAGGCTGGAAGTGTTTTACTTGCTTCTTGTTTTTTACTGGGGCTCACAGCTAAGAGTTTACTTTGAATTTCAGGGGACTTGGACTTGGACTTATCAGCAATGCTGACATGTTGATTCTGGTGACTCTTTGAGATGGACTAAACATTTTTTGCATAAAAAGATGTGTATGAGTCTTTTGTTGGCCAAGGATAAAAAGTTATGGTTTAGATCTGGGGTGTTCCCCTAAAGTCTCAAGCACTCAGAGGCAGGGCTTTTGGGAGGTGATTCATTTAGGGAATTGACATAGCTGACTTGCTGTTAGAAGGTGGGGTCTGTTTAGAAGAAGCAGGTCAACAGAAGCATGAACTAGAAGGGTGTATCTACCTGCCTAGCTCCTGCCTGCCTCTGTTTCCTGGCTGCCAACCTGTGACAGGCTTTTCCTCTTTTATGCCCCTCTGCCATTCTGTCCTGCCTTAGAGCCAGTGTACTGAAAACATGAGTCAAAATAAACCTCTGCTCTTTTAAGTCATGGACATTGGTTTCCCAGTGATAAGAAGGTGACTAAGAATTTACTCTGTGGGTCAAGTTCAGGATCCCATCTCTTCTTTGGGAAGACCTCTTTGGTCTCTATCTGGTGAGGTGGGTTTTGTTTGTTTTGTTTTTTGACAGATTTTTGTTAATTTCTCCAAGTTGGCCTCAAGATTGAGATCCTCTTGCCTTAGCCTCCCAAGTTTTACAGATTATAGGCATGTGACACTGTACCTGGTTTAATGTTTTACTTCTTACTTTTAGGTGCATGTTGAACTTTTAGTTAAATCTGAAGGGGTCTATTCTAAGTCTCTAAATTTCCATATATGTATTGAAAACAGTCTATCAACTATTATAAAAAAGCATTCTAAAATTCTGATTGTGATAGAATTTGTGGTGGTTAATCTTAAGTGTCAACTTAGCTAGATTAAGGAGTGTCTAGATAACTGGTAAAGTACTGTATCTATGAGGGTGTTTCCAGAAGACCGGAATCTGAGTGGACTAAGTGGGAAAGATCCTCCCTTAAAGCAGGCAGACAACATCCAGCTGGCTAGAAGCCCGTATGGAACAAAAACAGAGGCAAGGTGAATTGGTCTCTTTCTCCTGGAGCTGGGAACTATTCTTCTCCTGGATTTGGACATCAGAATTCTAGGTTTTCTAGCTTTGGTTACACCAGCAACCCTCAGGTTCTCAGGCCTTTGAACTTGGACTGAGCTGAGTTACAAGCATCTCAAGGTCTCTGGCTTGCAGGTGGCCTGTGGTGGGACTTCTAAGCCTCCATACCCATATAAGCAAATTTCCTTAATAAATTCTTCTTCATATCTCTGTCTGTCTAGCTCCTGTCTAACTGTCTCCTACTGGTTGTACCTTTCTGGAGAACCATAATACAGCAATGAGTCTCTAGACCAATGGAAAAGAATTTATGTCTTTGAATGTATGGCCACATCACTTCTTCATCAATTTCACTCTTTAATTTCTCTCAGCAATGCTGTGAATAGAGTCCTTCAAATTTTTAAAAAACAAAATTTGAGGATTTAAATTACCTGATTTTAAGACTCATTAACCAAGACATTGTGGCACTGACTTAAAGAAAGACTACAGATGAACAGAAGAGGGTCTGGAAATAGATTCATATATACACTGTCAGTTGATTTTTGGAAAACCTAGGAGGGGAGGTCATTTAGAAAACAGTAATCTTTTCAACAAATTGTACTTGAACAATTAAATGTTCCATGAGAGTTATAGTCTTTCCTCTGGCTGGTGGGAACACAAACTATTCTGGATTCTGGGAGAACTCCAGTGATTGTTGTTTGTTTCTTTGTCTTTGGTAATTTTCTCACAAACATATTCTGAGCAATACTCAGCTAAAGACTCAAGAGCAATCTTCTATGAATCACTGAAATTCTGTTGAGTAGCTCTCTCCTGTCTGGAACACTCTACACAGACTTTAGTCACCTTGGTACCTTCAAAGCCCAAATACTGTCTCCGCAATTCAGGGAAATTACTGGGGTCTGTTTGGACTGAATTGTAGTTGGAAACTTTCTATAAATAAGGTTAGGCAGTTACAGGGGTCACCTTCTTTACTTCTATTCTTTATGGGATCACTGTCCTATGCAGTTTGTGTCCAACACCTGAAAACCACTGTTTCAAATATTTTCATCTGTTTTTTAGTTAGACAGATGCTAAATCTAGTCTGTGTTATTTCATCATGGTTAGACATGGAAGTTTTGTTGTTTTTTAAACACCCTCAGTGCCTTTGTCTATGGCCACACAAATTGTGCACTCTATAACTCCAGATTACAATGTGAACAAATCTCTGTCATATCCCCAGTCCAGGTTTGAGCAAAATGGCAGCCCTAATCATACTATCTATTCATACTGAGCTTGTAATCATCTCTAACTTACAAATGTTACGATTTTCTTTGACATTTGAACAAGTCTTCTCATCAAATCAATATCATAAATGATTATTTGGTTCCCACAATAGACCTGTAACATAACTGAAATGTAATCCCTACTTTGTTTAATTAAAAACACCTAAATACCATTTGTAACATGGTCTCTATGAGAAGACAAAACTGGAATTTCATGCAGAGATTCCAGAAACATTTCTCCCTCATTTGTTAGTTAAGGATATACACCAACTAACATGGAAGAGGGTTAGAGAATTAGAGTTAAAACAAATTCAAATGGAGAATGAGTGCAATACTAAGGTACATAGTAACATTTTTTACACATCTGAAAGTTTTATTATAAAAAGATCTTTTTAGTTAACATAGTGCTTGGCCTGTGATAATAAAATGAAATGTACTTACTCATCCAACTCTTCTTCAGTTTTAGAACTATCAGCATAGAGATACTTGCTCATGTCCACAGGTCTTAGATTTTTTCTTTTTGTAGACTGAGGAGGAGATTCCTTTATAGTTAAAAAAGTTTCTGGCTCATCAAATGGATTCAAATACTGTGGAATATGTACATCTTTAAAAGGATTATAGCTGTTATTATAAAAAGAGTCTTCTGTTTTTTCTGGCAAAGCTGTTTCAGTAATTGGTTCTATAAAATAATAGTAAAAGATAAATTAATAGCATGTGATTTTTAAAATTAGTGTTTTCTAAAAAAAAAAAAAAAAAAAGCCCCCCAAAACCCAAAAACCACACTCTTTCTGATGTCAGATACCTAACCCCAGCACTCAGGAGGCTGATGCACAAGGATTGTGAGTTTAAGGCCAGCCTGGGCTACACAGTAGGTTCCAGGCCAGACTGCACTATATATCAAGACTCAGACTCTGTATTAAAACACACACACATGGACATGCATGTACACAATCTTGAATTAATAAAGTATGGGGCTCAGAAAGCCTATGTTTTATAGGTGTGAAGGAATCCTGAAGTGTAGAAAATGTGGTATCGAAGATCTCTGTCTGATTCTTTAAGAACAATGCTCTCAAAAATGACATTTTTGGGTTGTTAATGTTTCGTGACAGCCTTTATAATCTCTAATACTATTAGCATTATGATACATCAATTTTGAAAATTTTAAACTTGTTGGAAACACAGTATTATATTATTATTTTATTTCACTATACTAGCTTGCTATCCCAAACTGAAACACAATAAATTTTGTCTTCCCTTGATGCAAGCAAGCAGACCTGTGCCAGATGTGTGACAACCCTCCCGACACAAGCAAGCAGGCCTGTGCCAGACCCTAGCACACCCTCCTGATGCAAGGGTGAGACCACCCACCAACTCAAGCCGGCTCTACATTTTGCTTCCCCTTGGCATGGGACAGCAGAAGTAAGGACTAACCAGTCGAGCTAATCCTGGATGAGGACAACACTGGGGAGAGAAGGGAACAACCAGACTCCATGGCTGTCAATATTAAGTCCAGTACTCCATTTAAACCACCACTCCATGGCCTACCTCCAGCAGAGACCAGAGGGCTGATCACATTTCCTATCTACCAATGGGAGCAAGGACACACCTTAGCTCAGATGGTTACTACAGTCTTGGGTGGTGACAGAGGAACCTCTGGTGCAGGGAGGGCACATCAAAAACTCATAGGCCCTAAAACTAGGCAGAGAAAATCGTGACTGGTCACATCCAAAACTGCACATCTTAGACAGAATCCACTCATTCAAACACAGAGAAATATTTTCTTCAACTCAATCTTTTTTTTTTTATTTTACTATTTTTTTATATTTTAATCTTTTCTTCATTGGGTTTTTTGTGGTTTGGAATCTTTTCTATCTTTTTTCCCTTCCTTTAACTTCTTTTCTCTTTTTCTTTTTTCCCCTTTCAAATTTATTTTTCTTCTTTCTTATGTTTCATTTCCCACTTTTTGCTTTTTTTAATAAACAGTGTTGGGAAAACTGGCTATTTACAGGCAGAAGACTGATGCTAGATCCATATCTCTCACATGTAGTAAGCTAAAATTAAAATTAATCAAAGAACTAAATGTTAAAACAGAAATAACCTGCTGGAATATAAAGTAGGTAAAACTCCTGAAGTCATAGGCATAGGGAAAGAGTTTCTGAACAGAATCCTGGTTGCACAAGAAATGATACTGAAAATCAACAAATGGAATCATATCAAATTAAAAAGCTTCTGCACAGTGAAAGAAACAACTGAGTAAAAAGACAACCTATAGAATGAGAAAAAATTCTGGCAGCTATTCCACAGACAGTGGGCTAATATCTAGAATATATAAATAACTCAAAAAAATCAGATATCTCCCAAAATAAAAAATCCAATCACAAAATGGGCAAGTGAAATGAACACACATTTCACAGAAGAAGTACAAATGGCTAATAAATGCATGAAGAAATGCTCAACATCATTGGCCATTAGAGAAATGTAAATTAAAACAGCAGCGAGGCTCCATCTTACCCCAGAAAAGAACAGCCATCGTCAAGAAATCAAATAATAGCAAATGCTGGTGAGACTGTGGGCAAAAAGGATCCCTTCTACATTGTTCGTGGGAATATAAGCTACTATAATCATTATGGAAATCAGTATGGAGATTCCTCAAAAAACTAAAACTTGAAATTCCATTTGGCTCAGCTATTCCCTTTCTAGGTATCTTCCCAAAAGAGGTAAAGACATCTCTTTACAGTGATACATGCATACCCATGTTTATAGTAGTACAATTCATAATAGCTAAATCTTGGAAGTGGCCTATATGCCCATCAACAGATGAGTGGATTAAAAAATACAGTATTTACATAAATGGAGTACTACACTGCCATAAAGAAAGTCATCTGTAGAATAACAGATGCACTTTGAGATTGTAATGTTAAATGAAATAAATCAGACACACAAGTTTAAATACTGTACTATTTCTCTTGACATGTTCTATATATGTACCAACTCCACATAAAGACACATTATGTAATGCAAACATGTATTAATAAAAAAAACTTTATAGAAGCTGGGCATGGTGGTGCACCCCTGTAATCCCAGCACTCAGGAGGCTGAGGCAGGAAGATCACTGTGAGTCTGAGGCCAGCCTGGGCTACACAGTGAGTTCAAGATCAGTGTAAACTATACAGCAAGATTCTGTTTCGAAATAAATAAATAAATAAATAGAAAAAAAAAGAAACAAAACTTTATAGAAATTTAAAAGAAAAATAATAAAAATTTTAAAGAAGAACATAAAATAGATTAAAACTTGAAATAATCTGTGTTATAGACTTACACCAGCACAGATCATCTAGGTATTCAAAAATATATTCTCACAGTCTCTGAGGAGCAGGTTTCTATTTATTGCAAAACTTTAAATCTCACCCCCTCCTTATCTCAGGTGCTGGAGAGCAAACCCAGGTCTTACAAATGCTAATGTGCTCTACCATTCGGTTATGAATGCAGCCCCATGATATGTTTTTAGAGGTTTCCTTTGCTGTTTTAGTAGTGAAGATTGAACCCAAGGTTTCAGGACTATCAGGTAAGTGCTCTACCACTGAGCTATATATTCAGTTCTTTTTTAAGTTTTATTTTGAGATAAGGTCTCACTAAATTGCACAGGCTGAATCAAAAGAAGCAGACTGGCAGAATGGGTCAAGAAGCAAGACCCAGCAATCTGCTGCATACAAGAAACACATTTAATTCAAAAAGAAATTCACAGACTGAAAGTCAAAGGATGGAAAACAATATTTTGTGCGACAGGAACCCGGAAAAAAGTAGGGGTAGCCATTCTATTTGCAGACAGAGTGGATTTCAAGCCAAGACTCATTAAGAAAGACAAAGAAGGTCACTACATCCTTGTAAAGGGAACAACCCAAGAAGAAGAGATGACAATCATAAATATATATGCACCTAATACCAGCGTGTCTAATTACATACAGCAAATATTGACGGACATGAAAAACTAAATAAGCACTAATACGATTGTAATGGGGGACTTCAATATCCCACTGTCACAAATCGACAGATCAACTAGACAAAAAGTCAACAGGGAAATATCAGAACTAAACCAAACTCTTGAACAAATGGACCTAGTAGACGTATACAGAGTATTCCACCCCACAACATCAGAATACACGTTCTTCTCAGCTGCACATGGGACTTTCTCCAAAATAGAACACAACTAGCTCATAGAACATGCTTAAGTAAATTCAGAGGAATCGAAATTAACCCACACATACTATCAGACCATAGTGCATTGAAACTGGAAATAAACAGCATAAGGAACTACAAAAATTCCATAAACATATGGAAATTAAATAGCACGACTCTTGAACAATCAGTGGGTCAGAGAAGAAATTAAAGAAGAAATTAGACAGTTTCTGCAACTGAACGCTAATGCCAATACAACCTACCGAAATTTGTGGGACACAATGAAAGCAGTTCTACAAGGGAAATTTATAGCATTGAATGCCCATATCAGAAAAACAGAATGAGCTCAAATAAACACCCTAATGTTGAACCTCAAGCTTCCAGAAAAAGAAGAGCAACTCAAACCCAAAGCCCGTACAAGGGAGAATATTATAAAGATTAGAGCTGAAATTAATGCAATTGAAACTAAGAAAACAATACAAAGAATCAATGAATCAAAGAGTTGGTTATTTGAAAAATTAAAATTCACAAACCCTTAGCCAACCTTATTAAAAAAAGGAAAGAAAAGACTCAAATTCATATAATTAGGAATGAAAAGGGTTAAATCACAACAGATTCGGCAGAAATCCAAAAGATCATCAATACCTACTTTGAGAACCTGTATTCTAATAAGAGTGAAAATACAGAAGAAATACACAGATTCCTAGATACATATGAATTACCAAAACTGGATCAAGAAGATATAAAAACTCTAAATAACCCAATATCAGCCACTGAAATTGAAGAAGTAATTAAAAACCCACCAACAAAGAAAAGCCCAGGTCCTAACAGATTCACTGCTGAATTCTACAAGAAATTTAGAGACGATTTAATGCCACTAATTCTGAAACTCTTTAATGAAATTGAAACACAAGCAATACTCCCAAATTCATTCATGGAACCAGGCATCACCCTGATACCAAAGCCAGAGAAGGATCCAACAAAAAAAGAGAACTACAGGCCAATCTCATTAATGAACATAGATGCAAAAATCCTCAATAAAATACTGGAAAACAGAATGCAACAAATTATCAAGAAGATTATACACTATGACCAAGTAGGATTCATTCCAGGGATGCAGGGATGGTTCAACATACAAGAATCAATAAATGTGATACACCATATTAACAGAACCAAGGACAAAAACCATATGATCATCTCAATAGCTGCAGAAAAGGCATTTGACAAGGGCCAACACCCATTTATGATAAAAGCCCTGCAGAAAATTGGAATAGATGGTCTTTATCTCAACCCGATAAAAGCCATCTATAACAAACCAACAGCCAACATCATAATAAATGGCCAAAAACAAAAACTTTCAATCTAAAATTCGGAACAAGACAAGGATGTCTCTCACCACTCTTATTCAATAGTTCTGGAAACATTAGCCAGAGCAATTAGACAAGAGAAAGAAATAAAGGGAATAAGGATAGGAAAAGAAGAAGTCAAATTATCGTTATTTGCAGATGACATGATACTCTATATTGAGGACCCCAAAAACTTCACCAAAAGACTCCTAGATTTAATAACCAAATTCAGCAGCGTAGCTGGATACAAAGTCAACACTCAGAAGTCAATAGCATTACTGTACACAAACAACAGACTCACCGAGAGAGAAATTAGGGAAACAACACCTTTCACAATAGCATCCAAAAAAATGAAGTACCTAGGAATCAATCTGACGAAGGAAGTAAAAGATCTATACAATGAAAACTACAGTACTTTGAAAAAGGAGATTGAAGAAGATATCAGAAAATGGAAAGATATCCCTTGCTCCTGGGTAGAAAGAACTAATATAGTGAAAATGGCCATACTCCCAAAACTGCTATACAGATTTAATGCAATCCCAATTAAATTACCCATAGCATACCTCACAGAATTAGAGAAGACAACCCTAAAATTCATTGGGAACCAAAAGAAACTTAGAATAGCAAAAGCAATTCTGGGTAACAAAAGCAAAGCAGGGGCCATCACAATCCCTAACATAAAACTATACTACAAAGCTACTAAAAGTAATAAAAGTAATAAAAACAGCATGGTACTGGCACAAAAACAGACCACAGAACCAATGGAACAGATTAGAAGATGAAGAAACAGGTCCAAACACTCTCAGTCACCTTATCTTTGACAAAGGGGCCAAACAACCTCACTGGAAGAAAGACAGTCTCTTTAACAAATGGTGCTGGAAAAACTGGCTCTCCACATGCCGAAGGTTAAAACTAGACCCATATCCTTCCCCATGCACTAAGCTAAAATCAAAGTAGATCAAAGATCTAAATATTAAAACAGAAACACTAAATCTGTTGGAAGATAGAATAGGTCGAACTCTTGAAGACATAGGTATAGGCAAAGACTTTATGAACAAATCCCCAGTTGCCCAGGAAATATCACAAAGAATCAACAACTGAGACCTGATCTTGTTAAAAAGCTTTTGCACAGCAAAAGAAACTACTAACAAAGTGAAGAGACAATCCACAGAGTGGGAAAAAATTTTTGCCAGCTATTCCTCTGACAAAGGACTAACATCTCGAATATATAAAGAACTCAAAAAAATCAGACCCCCCAAATTTAAAGACTCAATCCAAAAGTGGGCAGCAGAAATGAATAGACACTTCTCAGATGAAGAAGTAGAAACAGCAGATAGACATATGAAAAAATGTTCAACATCACTAGTCATTCAAGAGAAGCAAAGTAAAACAACCCTGAGATTTCACCTCACTCCACAAAGAATGGCTATTATCAACAAATCAGCCAATAACAAATGCTGGAGGGGCTGTGGAGAAAAAGGAACCCTTCTCCACTGTTGGTGGGAATGTAGACTGGTACAACCGCTATGGAAATCAGTGTGGAGATTCCTCAGGGAACTAGGACTAGAGATTCCATTTGACCCAGCTATTCCACTTCTTGGTA